>VZRF01007132.1:19719-66456 GCA_013396875.1 Vireo altiloquus
GCACAGCCCAGGGGCCATTGGCCTCCTGCCCACCTGGGCACTCCTGGGCTCCTGTCCAGCCTCTGTCCCCAGCACCCCCAGGGCCTTTCCTGACGGGCACTGTCCAGTCAGGTTAAAAACACGCACTTGTTAGAAACAGTCCAATGAGCCTTCAGTGGGGTTAATATTGACTTTGGGGAAAGCTGGGACACACAACCTGTGTCAGGGGAACTGCATAGGGAAAAACCTAGTGTGACTGAAAGTTATAAAATTTCCTGGTTGCTCGGAATAAAATGGGGAGAGACCACCAGAGTCTGCCAAGAGATAGTATCCTGGGTAGCAATGTGAGATGTGCCCAGGGGTGTGTATTCTGTCTCCATCTTCAGGTTTCTGTTGAAACCAGGTGGGGCAGAGCTCCCTGCCTCCTCCCTCAGCACTATCTCCTGTTCATGGCCCATCAGTGCCTTGCCCATGACTCACCATCCCATTGTGAGATGCTCCACCCAGAGGGAGGAACCAAGCATTCCATCCTGGATATGAGATTTCAAAGACCATAGGTAGCTTTTCCCACTGGATTCCCAGAGGACAAGAGCTACAGAACCATCGCTAGACCTTCTGAGGAAGAGCAGACCTTTCTCCAGGATCACTGCTCCAACAGAACCACATCCATCACTTCAGGAGGACTGCAGCCACCATCTTATCAGACTGGGTGTCAGATCGTATCTGACTCTGTCAGTTTGAACCAGTGTTTTTCCTGCCTTTATTTCTAATTTTCCTGTTGAATTGCTATTCTGACTTGGTGTCTCCCACTGGTTTGTTTTTCAAACCAGAACAGATAGACAGACATCTGCATAAAAACTATGTCTAAACCAATCCTGAAGGTCCAAGGGAAGCCTATGGGGCACCCCATGATGTGAAAGCTCAGAGAGAATGTGTATCCACAGACCTGTGAATAACTTGGAATGCAGAAGAGAACATTGTGGCAAAAGGGAGAGGAAAACTCCCCCCTGTGAGAGGAGATGTACCTGAATATTTATGTCTAACACCCTGGATATCGAGTTCACCAGGATAGTTACACCTAAGGTGTTTTGCAGTCGTTGTGGTCTCCATTGGGAAAGTAAATTAAAACCTGTGTGCATTTAAATCCTAAAGGTGTGTCCAGACCTTGCACTCCTCACCATGGAAGTTTATCCTCCAAAATGCCTACAAGAGTTTTTCAAAAGTAGAACAAGAACATTCGGATCGACATTAGATGACAAGGAGAAAATTAGTTTCAGAAATGAGATCCTTGGAAGAGTTCTGGACCAAGAAAATTTTTAATCAACTAAATATTTTCCATTTGACATGTAATTAAATGTTGTATTTCATTTTAGACCTAATTAACTTTTTAAAAATCAATTAAAAATGAAAACACTACTTTAAAATGAAAGAGGATGTTTCATTTAGAAATGCTGAAACATTTGACATAAACTCCTTATTTTCCCATATGAAATCAATGACTCCATTTTATCTGTGCTTATTGACAGCTTTGTTCATGCAAAATACACATTTCAGTGAACTTAATAATCTTTAAAAAATTGTACCCACCTCTGTAGAGGGTCACTCTAAGTCTTCTCAAGAAATTTGTATTGCCTTTTCCCAAATTGCCTAAGTTATGTCACCATTACCTGGGACTATATATGAAAAATAATGCCCTAAAATTATTCAGATGTGACATAATATTTGGAAAATAAACCCAGACCAATACAAGTATATTGTTTATAATTTTTGTTACCTTTTATGTATATCCCAGAGAAAGTTGAATGTAAATATCAGATTCTGCAGGCTGGAGTCAGGGACCTGTAAGTGCAGAAATGCATTGGCAGCTTATCATTGTAGTCAAGGATCAGAGCAGTTTTCAGCACAGTGAAAGCTGATGGGAAGGTCTGTCTGCACTTGGAACATGCAGCATTATAACCTGATGCAGATTTTGTCAAGTTCTTGCTAAGTATTATAGCAAAGCTCAAGAACAGGATATCCAGAAAAATTACATGTGAGTTTTGAAATGCTATTTGCAAAAGATCCAGAGATATTTTCATGTGCCTCATGCCCCCTCCCCTCCAAAAAGCCAACCAAAAATCCAAACAACACAATCTCACGAAGCAGATGGATCCACCACTCAATGATCTGCTTTAAAATCAATGGAGAAGAGATTTGCTGCTGGAACAGCTCTGTGGAGAAGGACCTGGGGGTCCTGGTGGACAAGGAACTGCCCCTGACCATCAGAGTGTCCTGGGGGACAAGGGTCCAGTGGGATCCTGAGCATCAGGAAGAGCACTGCCAGCAGGTCAGGGAGGGATTCTGCCCCTCTGCCCAGCCCTGGAGCACCTCTGGAGTGATCCTGTCCCTCTGGAGTGATCCTGCCCCTCTGCCCAGCCCTGGAGCACCTCTGGAGTGATCCTGTCCCTCTGGAGTGATCCTGCCCCTCTGCCCAGCCCTGGAGCACCTCTGGAGTGATCCTGTCCCTCTGGAGTGATCCTGCCCCTCTGCCCAGCCCTGGAGCACCTCTGGAGTGATCCTGTCCCTCTGGAGTGATCCTGCCCCTCTGCCCAGCCCTGGAGCACCTCTGGAGTGATCCTGTCCCTCTGGAGTGATCCTGCCCCTCTGCCCAGCCCTGGAGCACCTCTGGAGTGATCCTGTCCCTCTGGAGTGATCCTGCCCCTCTGCCCAGCCCTGGAGCACCTCTGGAGTGATCCTGTCCCTCTGGAGTGATCCTGCCCCTCTGCCCAGCCCTGGAGCACCTCTGGAGTGATCCTGTCCCTCTGGAGTGATCCTGCCCCTCTGCCCAGCCCTGGNACACACTGCTGTGCCCTGGGCTCTGGGATGGCCCTGCTGGAGCACCCAGGTGGAACATGGTGACTCTCTGAGGGCCCTTCCAGCCTGACCCATCCTGGGGGTCTGTGATTACTTTTTCCAAGCCTTCTGTGAAGGTTATACCAGCTCATACTAATCCATTAATGATATAATAATCTCTGGCGTGCTCTAAAAGCTTTTCTTTCTGTTGTGACATCATTAATTATACTTCCCTAGGTGTGAAAATGACCAGGAATACTCCTATTAAATAAGTTAATATTAAATTGTTAAGTTAATATTAAATAATTGAAATAGTGATGAATCTTACGAAATCATGAAGAATCCTGCTCATGTACTGGCCCACACTCTCAACTGAGGAAACACCGATGAACCTGGAAAATCTTGGACTTCATATACCCATTTCTTGTCAAAGGAGAAATTGTAAAAAGAAATTAAGGATAATGAACTTGTGTTTATCTGGCACTGTAGGGAATCAGTCATTTATACTACCAGGCCCTCTGGCATAGAGTAGGAGAAAGGCTGCTAATTAACAGTGGTTGGTTATTAATCACACTTATTCCCTCTCCATTCACACCATGAAGTACTTGCACTGCAAGTGCTTTCCTTGCTTGGAGAAGAGCAGCTGTATCTACTCCTGTGTATTTAAACAGACAGATGTTAGAAGGACCTTAATTTTCATACATTTGTCTGAAAAAGGGTCTTACTGTTAGTGTCAATGTTAAGATTAATGCTTCTTAAAAATGCTTCTTCTGAAACACTTCTGAAAATAAAGCACTTGAGCACTCCCAAGGATAGTACTTTATAAATTCATTATAGGTACATTTAGAGGATAATACGTGGAAAAACAAAGATACAACTGTGACTGGCTCTACGCCAATCACTCGAGAGCATCACACTGCTCGTGGGATAGGTAGCCCATGAGAGGACATCTCAACAGAGTCAGAAGTCAGACAAAATGGTAGAAATCAGTAGGGAACAGCAAAAGTGCAAAATAACCTATATTAATGCCACTGCTCAAATCCAAGTGTGTGTATATCTGCCACATTCCCACAAAATCCCAGCACTGCTGATGTGGGAAGGGTTCCAGTCCAAATGCCTGGTCAGAAAGGACCAGAGCAGGCTGCCCAGCAGGTCTCTGAATACCATATTATCATATGAATATCTGATATCTGAATATCATCACATATCCAGAGTGTCACAGGCTGCCCAGGGAAGTGGTGGATTCACCATCCTTGGAAGTGTCCAGAAAATAAGTGGATGTGCACTTGGTGATACGGTTTAGTGACATGGTGGTGTTTGCTCAAAGGTTGGACTTGGTGATCTTGGAGGTCTTTTCCGACCTAACTGATTCCATGATTTTATCATCTTATGATCTGTGGATGGTGAATCCACAGCCTCTCTGGGCAACTTATGCCACTGTTTGATACCTCTCATAACAAATAACAAATATATAAATAATAATAATGGATTCAATTCCTTAAATTTAAATAGCATTTCTATTATTTCACTTTGGACCCACTGCTGCCTCATGTCCTGACACTGGAAACCATTGAAAGGGCCTGATCTATCTCTTCTACACCTTTTATTGGGGTATTTATACACAAAAAGGGAGGGATAAGACTCCCCAGGTTTCCCTTTACCCAGGCAGAGCAGTCCCAGCTCTCTGAGCATCTTCTTGTCCTCAGCCCAAGACACAGCACTCCTGATGGGATCTCACCAGTGCCAAACATGGAATCACAGACTGGTTCAGGCTGGAAAGGCCCTCAGAGAGTCACCATGTTCCACCTGGGTGCTCCAGCAGGGCCATGCCAGAGCCCAGGGCACAGCAGTGTGTGCACACAGCTCTGGAACAGCCCCAGGGAGGAGACTCCACAGCCTCTCTGCACAATCTGCTTGGGGCTGGGCCCTGCCCAGGGCAGAAGTTGTGCCTCCTGTGCCGGGGAATTGCTGGGCTCAGTCCCTGCCCGTGGCTCTGGGGCCATTGCTGGGCCCCCGGAGCAGAGCCTGGGCCCTGCTCGGAGCCTCCCTGCAGCCAGGGACAGCCAGGCCTGAGGGCTCCTCTCAGCCAGGGCTCCTCTCGGGGCTGAGCAGCCCCAGCTCCCTCAGCCTGTCCTGGGCACCGAGATGCTCCAGGCCCTTCCTCAGCTGCGCAGCCTCCAGGAGCTCCCTGGCCCTGCTGTGCTGAGGATCCAGAGCTGGACACAGCACCCCAGAGATGCCCCCAGGGCTGGGCAGAGGGACAGGATCACTCCAGAAATGCTCCCAGGGCTGGGCAGAGGGACAGGATCACTCCAGAGGTGCCCCCAGGGCTGGGCAGAGCGGCAGAATCACTCCAGAGATGCTCTCAGGGCTGGGCAGAGGGACAGGATCACTCCAGAGGGGCAGGATCACTCCAGAGGGACAGGATCGCTCCAGAGATGCCTCCAGGGCTGGGAAGAGGAGTAGGATCACTCCAGAGGGGCAGGATCACTCCAGAGGGTCAGGATCACTCCAGAGGTGCTCCAGGGCTGGGCAGAGGGGCAGGATCACTCCAGAGGTGCCTCCAGGGCTGGGCAGAGGGACAGGATCACACCAGAGGGGTTCCCAGGGCTGGGCAGAGGGACAGGATCACTCCAGAGGTGCTCCACGGTGGGCAGAGGGATAGGATCACTCCCTGACCTGCTGGGAATGCTCTCCCTTGGATCCCATTGGCCCCTTGGCCCCCAGGGCACTGCTGGACTTTCTGGAAATGCTTTTCTGATTGAAAACTCCTCGAGGTCAGGATAATAATAGTAAGAAATATCACATATGTTGGTATTTTCCTTCCCAAGCATGAGGAGCATCGTCTTTCTCAGTTCCTGAACGCTGTGGTCACAGTGGTATTAGACAGGCAGACTTGTTTTCACTTCTCGAGGCCATTTCCATGTTTGAGTGGCTTCCCAAACACTTTGCAGCATTAGAGATCATACTTGAGCCTAATTTTACCCATTTTTGAATTGTATTACATGATGGTTATTCTGTGGACACACAGCTCGACAGGCCAAGACAAGAACTGAGGGATATCTAATTCCTACTTTGCTAATGACCAGAAGAAAATAGCACCTCTAAGACTGGGAGATTATTACCTATTTTATGTTATGTTATTGACCTCATTAAATTCAAATGCAGATGATAATAAAACTGTTCATGGAAATTGCAATTTTCCAATGTGTTATCTCCTTTCTTCTTCAGATTAAGTATTGTCTTATTTAATACAATATAATTGCATGGAAAAATTTATTTCAGCTTTCACTCAATAGATATGTTACTGCTGTGTTAGGTGTAAACCCTAAGTCTAGAACTAAGCATTAGATCAGCTATTAAAATTGATAAGCAGACGTGGACAAACTTTGTATAAGCAGAAACACAGCTGGGAGTTGGTGGGAATGTGACACATGCATCCACGTTAGGTCTGCCATGGTGTTACTGTGCTGAACTCCAGCAGAAAAAAAATGCTTTTAATGGCTTTAGAAAATTATGGAGTGAAAATTTAAGTTAGAGTGTTTGAAATGTATCATGTTCTTCATATATCTATCCTTTTTTCCCCCCTTTTTTCCCAAAGGGATACATACCCATAAATATTCACCCTTTGTTTTCAAAAAGAACTCAGATTCATTTAGCTGGGAACATCCTTCCAATGCATCCTAAAGTTTCTTAACATAGCCCTGGCATTCCTTAAGGAAATCCATTTAATCTTTCCGCACACATACATTTTCTCCTGATTCATATCCATCTGCTCATCCAGTGAAATGTGAGAATATTTCTTAGTTAAAAGTTTAGTACTTTCGAGGTTTTGGCTGGCACAGCTCCATCCGTCAGCTGGGTGATGCCAGTTGAACCATGCCCAGAAGAATTCTGCGACCTTTAACATAATGGAGCTTCATAACCTTCACCGTCTGCTACACAGAAGTCTAAATCACAGTGTAGTTGGGGAAAACCAAAAAGAAGTGGGTAATGCAGTCTCACAAATGTTAAGAAGAAGAAGGTTTTATTTTCAACTACACTGAAAGTTTCTCGATTTGGCTATCTGGTGGTGGTCAAGAGCAGATGGTCTCCTGATCCTGAGAGGGTTGTGTCGAGGATGACTGGACAACTCTGGAGGTCAAATAATTGATGGTGGAAGCAGAGTTTTGGTTTCTGTGGTCACACAGGAATCTTTGAAGACTGACAAGTGCATGAGAGACAAGAACCACCTGACAAAGTGGCACAAAGATACCTTTGCCAGGTTGGCCCATCTGGAAAGGAGATCTTTAAACTAGGAACTGGGAAATGGACTGGAGGTCCTGGTGAACGCCAAAGCTGAACAAAGGTCCATGTGCCCACAGGCAGCCAGTAGCCTTCAGGAAGAGCAGAGTCAAGGGAAGAGTTCTTTCCACATGTCACACAGCACTGGCATACACAGCTGGAGCTGTGTCCAGCTGTGGACAAGAAGGGCAGAGACTTAGCAGGGTTAGTCCAGCAAAGGACTTTATTTGATGTTGCTTTGAGGAAGCAGCACAGGGAAATCTCCAGATATGTTTTCCACCCTCAGCTATCCTGTGATCCAGACATTCTGCCGTGTTATTCTCTTTTAAGTTTGGTGGAAGCTGTCCCTGCACATGCAGGGGGGTTGGAACTAAATGGTTGTTAAGGCCACTTCCAGCCCAAGCCACGTTGGGATTTTGAGATCAAAGTAGTTTTCAAAGTAGCATCTGATGTGGAAAAAACCCCTGAATATGCAAAATTTTGTAGGTAGAGCACCAAGCATTTTCTGATAAAAAGCTATAAAGTGCCTGGTAGCAACCCTTACAGGATAAAAGCATGTGAATGTTTTAAATATTTTGATGAAACCATCTGTGAACATCCAATACTTCCATTATAGCAATTCTCTCAAATATAATAACTAGGAAGAATTACAATGAAATAAGCATCAAAGTGAGTGTTAAAATAGGAGCATTTTGGACAACAAATGCTCTTTCAAAGGCAAGAGCTGTGGGTCCACAAACCATTAAATCAATGAAACTTTAAAGTAAAATTTCAGAATGATATCAGTTAAGTAGTGGGTACACCTGCAAAATATATTTTGCATTCAGCTCAGTAATTACAGGGCATCCATCACTTCTGAATCTTCTCACCAACAAATTGCATAAAGTTCTCTATATTATCCAGCCTGTGTTATTGTACCAATATCTTATTTCTCTCGGAGATAATTTATGTTGCTTCTCTCAAGGATGTGTTGCCAAGCCATTATTCACACATTTTGCTGCTATAAAAAAAACGATGTGCAGACAAGTCCTGCACTTCTTTCTGGAGGCAGCGAGACTGGGATCCGATCTGAATTTATGGTGGTGAAAAGTTTATATTCTAGTGCCAAAGACTTTAAAAGCCTTGCACTTGGTCAGCTCTGGAGCTGTTGGAAATTCCAGTGTTTTTTGAAAAATAAGCATTTAGTCATCACAATTAATAAGGTGAATGTCTGCTCCAAGACTACAAGGAACGAGTAAATCATAAAGATGAGTAAAGTCTTCTCCTCCAAAGGTTACAGTGTCAATAAAAAATCTGAGAGTGAAAAATATATAAAAAGTCATAAAAACAAGTGGTTCCAACCTAGAATTAATTTCATTTACCGTAATATAAAACTTTTCTGAGTTATTGTAACACTACCCTTTCCGGCTGCATCTCTTGTACAGGGCAGAGACATTATCTACCTGAACAAGCAAAGGTGGGTGAAGCATTTGGAGTGCAGTTCTTGTGCTGTAGAGATTACAGAAACCTGACTATTGCACAATTTACACACACCTGCATAAACAGGACTGTCAACAATAGTCACCTCTGAGAATCCATTGTTTAAACGATAATGTTGCAAAACTATGGAAACTTGTCTACCAGGAATATTTATCTGTCCAGATTGTGGACTCCCCATCCCTGGAAGTGTCCAAGGCCAGGTTGGATGGGGCTTGGAGCAAGCTGGGATGGTGGAAGGTGTCCCTGCCCATGGCAGGGAGTGACACTGGATGGGCTTTAAGGCTCCTTCCAAACCAAACCATTCCAGCATTTTAAGACCCTCTTATTTGTCCAATTTCTTCTCAAGTCAGTAGAGTTAAAAACAGTGAGTAAAGCAAAAGAAGGAGAGTAAATTCATGGAACTGCCTAAATCCATCATAAAAAGCATATAACCCATTAATGGCTGCAAAGCACTTCCTGTGGGAGGAAGACAAATCACTTCTTAACCGCTATAAACTTTTCAGGAACAATCAGGGGCTGTCAAAGGAGTTGCAATTATTTACAAATCTGGGCGTCTTTGTCCTTCCAGCAGTAAAATTTATGTAAGAAATCTAAGTGCTATTTCACTTTGATTGTCCTTCCACTTTTACATTTTATCCCCAAATAAAATACTGTTAATTCGATGTGAAAATGATGCCACGTCAGAGAAAGGTCTTTCACACATATTTCTTACTCTTTACTTTTAAACAGCTAAACAACCTCAATACCTACTATCAGGTTTCCTACTTTGGAATATTGATTTTTGTTTTGCAATGGTTGTTGTGGTGGAGTGACCCTGGCAGGCTCTGGGATGTCCAGGTGTCCTCTGCTCTCAGCCACAGAAATGTTTGCCCATATTTGCCCATATTTGCCCATATTTGCCCATATTTGCAGAGAACATTTGCTAGAAGGCTTCAATAACCATTAAGCTTTGCCTGCAAGAGATATTATAGTTTATGGGTTTTTTTCTCCAATTGTTTGTACATAAAATTACTATTTAACAAAAACAACGAAGATGTTAAGCAAAATTGCACTTTTCACTTTCAGGAAAATTAAAGATTACACTATACTTTTCATTATACTTTGTATTATTTTATGATTACTTGCTGGAATGATAATGCATCCCCAAAGTTTTAGTAAAAGACTTGAAAAGTCCTCTTATTCTGGAAAATATATCCATGTGTATTGTTTTACCTTTTTCCTCTCTGATGAAATAGGTACATTTTCTATTTAATTTGTATTAGCAATAAGCTCCCCATTAAAATCTAAGTTAAGCAAAGAATGAAAAGGCTCCCACGTGTTTTGGTTATTGACTGGTTTTTACCTTAGCCCAATCTGCGTCAGATCATCACAGTTTTACATAAGCAAGTTTTAATTATTGGAAATGCAAAATTAATAGTTTCCCACAGTTTCAGAATGACTTAAACAAACACTTATTTTTAGATCAAAGAAAGCAATTAAAGATATTTGGGAAAATTTAAATTACACAAAACGTATTTGTATTTCTAACCCAAAGCCAATTCAATTGAATGTTGTTTAAAAATGCATTATTCTTGTTCAGGGAGTATATTAATCCTCTAAATTCCTGAAAAGCTGTTAAAAAATTACTTTTCACTTTGTTTTCCAACTCACAAAACAGGAAACCAGAATGAAGTGACCTTGAGGCTGCTGCCTTCCTCATTTCTCACACTTGCCACTAAAGCCACTTGCTATGCACTCAGTGTCCTTAAAGGCACACAAATGCTCACCAGGAGCTCAGATAAATCTTTCAGGAAGGGTCCAGGTATCAGTTTAAATTATACACCCTGACCAGTCGTCAACTCAGCGTTAATTTAGGGCTCAAAAATGTCCTGAGCTTGATGCGTTTGATCCAAAGTGGACATTTTCCAAAGGGGTTGGAACCAGATGACTTTTAAGGTCCCTTCCAACCAAAGCCACTCTGTGATTCTGTGATTTCTCGTCTATGACTTGGCTTAGCTGCTTCTTGTACAACCGTGGCACCTGTGATACCCTTTGGGAGGAATTCCATCACTCCCTTGCCATGGTGTGTTTTCCATGCTGTGTCCCATGGGCTGGCACTGGAACCATCACCTCACAGCCAACCGTCTGGGTAAGAGAGGAGTTCAGAGGGGATGTTGGAGTGGAGTTGTCATCAGCACTTTGGCAGGAGCAAAATTTCCCTCTGAATCACGTCTTGACTCCCTCCTGTCTCCTGGAGTCCTTATTAGAGTGGATTTCCTTTCTTTGGGATGCACCTTCTTGTCACCAATGCATCCCTCTTCCTAGCCAGCATCAATAAAGACATCACCCAACCTTCCTTGCTTTTTGACTTTCTTGTGAGGAGTAGGAAGGGGAAGGTGTGTCTGTGGCTGTCCCAAGGAGGGAAGGGAAGCAGAAGAAATTCTGCAGAAAATAGCACAGTGGAAAAGGCATTCTTCTGGACATGGTGGGATTCAGCCAAGAGTTGGACTTGATGGTCCTGAAGGTCTTTTCCAGACTTATTGATCCTGTGATTGTGTATTTCTGCACAGGGTACCTAAAGCCCTGATTCCAGCAAGGAATACCCAGCAGTGCAAGCTCACAACATTTTCAGAGAGCCAGTTTCAGGGCAAGGGTAAAACACGAATTTCTCTGTGCTTGGGGCTGTTCAGGCTTTGCTCAGTTCAATCCCAGTGAGCAGTGCTTTATTCGGGGTCAAATTCTAATTTCCCCAGGAGAGGTAAATTATGTCTTTTCCTGTGATCTCTTAGTTGATGGAGCAACGTAAGGAATGAAATGCTTTCCTCACGTCAACCTTTGGCTTGAGGAAAGGTTCAGGAATCAACCAGGGGGGTTGGAACCAGGTTGCATCTTTAAGATGCCTTGCTATAAACCGTTCTGTGATTCCATAATTATATCTATGTGCATAATATTAAGGCATCTTCAAGGAAAAGTCACCCTGAAAGAATGCTCGAGGATAAAGTAATTCAGTTTAAAAAAAAACCCAAACTACAAAGGAAAAGCCAACCAAACAACTGCAATCTGCTTCATGTACAGCAGGAATTGTCTCTTCAGTTTTTGCTATTTTGGGAACTCGTACACAACTTAGTTTGGATGGTTTTTTTCCATCACTTCTGTAGATTTTAATCTGTATTAGTGTGAAACTAATGGATGAACTAGAAAGGCTCTGTTACAGAGAGACAAATAGATGTAACACCTTGCTATTTACCCAGAGCAGGCAGCTTGTGATTGAGAAGAGAATTGACTATTATGCTATTCTGGCAAACATAAAGAGGCATTTAAAAGGTATAACACCAGCTGCCCACAGAAATCCAACACGAGGCAGCACTTTTTCATCTGGTGTTGTACATCTGTTTTCAGTGACTCATCCAGCACATTCTCCTGCTGAAATAACCACACAAAGAGACAGAAATGGAGCATTAGTGGCAGGCAGAGTTCATCCTACTGCTTCTGGATAAGACACTGACAATGAACATTAATAGACCAAACCATCTCAGTCTGAGCTGAAAATACCATTAATATAATTGGTTCCTACCCACTGTGAGAAATGCAGTTGCTGTATTAAAATTCAAAATAAAAAATGTCTTCTCCACGCAGAGAAAAAAGCACTTTTGTATAGGAAATTTTTATATTATTTCTCCTTTCCTTTTAGTAATCTGTTCTTACATAAAAAATAAAGGAGGACACCTTCAGGGATGGGAACTCCACCACCTTCCTGGGCAGCTCCTTCCAATGCCTGACCACCACTTCTGTGAGGAAATTCCTCCTGATGTCCAACCTGAACCTCCCTTGGCACAGCTTGAGGCCATTTCTTCGTGTCCCATCCCTTGTTCCCTGGAAGCAGAGCCTGACCCTCACCTGGCAGCACCCTCCTTTCCCCATTATTCATTCATATTTCGTCATTTCTTTTCACCAAATTCAATATAGGGAAGAGCCCGTGTGGGCCATATAAATTAATTCTTTATTTGTAACATGCTGTACTTGTTATATCAAGTAACACAACAGCTCCTTGGCGCTCACTCTTAACTTCTGACATCCCAAGCTCCTCAAAGGCTTCCCTTACAACACTTTTTTCCCCAAGTCAGGCCCGTGAGTATTCCTTAAAAAGAATAAACATGTGAGAGGAGGACTACATTATTGGGGAAACAAAACAAACCAAACCAGACATAAAGCAAAGCAGAAATACAATAAATACTGAAATGTTAGTTAATTTTCTTTGTTGTATTTCTGCCACCAAAGGTAAAAAAGGAAAAGATCTGGCGACAAGCAAGGATGATTTAGTTCAACTTTTTCACAGGAAAAGTTCCTTAAGTATATCATACACTGAGCTAAAATGTATTTCATTTTCAATTACTTGAACAAAGCTGTTTTTGCCATAAATGTGGTCTCTGTTTTGGATCTATATAATTTGTTCTGTCGTGTTCTGCAGGAGCAGAGACACGTGTCAACAATGTATGACAAAACAATGCTAACAAATGTTAAGAGTTTATGGAGAAGAAAATATATCATCATGGTTCTGCAACTTTTACCTTTTCCAGTAAAAACACAGCCCAATTTTCACAGTGGGAACTCAGCACATAGACAGAATACTCGAGCACTTGCTCCTTTAGAGCATCAATCAATGTACTTAAATGTTTTTCAGAGCAAAAATGGATTAGAATGCAAATTAAATTGAGTGAATTGGAGACACAATCCAAGTTAGTGGTCACATTACATCGGAGCAACAATTTAATATCATTTCTGCTCTTTCCTGAGTGCTTTTTATTAAGCTGTGTGACAGCTGGCACAGCTGGCCAGAACTGCTCCTTAGCTGTTCATCCTCTCTGCCAACACTAAAGCAGAAAGGAAAAAAAGCCTTTTCAGTGCATCTAAAAATACTGTAATATATACTGTAATACACCATCTGAGCATTTCAGAGTTATTAATACATTTCTTTACCTCAGAATCAATATTGCTCCCTGTTTGAAAGGAAGAATAATGATAAAAAAGGCCTAGAGAGAAATTTTATCAATTATGACACTCATTTTCAAGGGTGATACTGGGACTTGAACAAATAAGCCCTAATGATCCTGTAGCCATACATGACAATAGGATTTACCTGGCTGTCTTGTTCAGGTGGCTTCAAAATTTTTAGGATTCTTTTTAATCTTGAGGATACTCAGGAAAATGGAAGGAGGAGAGGGAGCCAAATCGTTGTTTACAAGGCTGGAGGATTTTCTAGTGTAGCACAGCACGAATAATCTTCTGATACAAAAAAATCCACTCTTATTTCTTCTGGGTTTTTTTCTTAATTTTTTTTTTTCTTTTTGTCCCAGATAAATATTCTATCTCTTTTCATCGTATTTGTATCCCTTTTCTCAAACTGAAACAATGAAAATGTTTTAGTGGTTTTTTTCCCAGATATAGGTGAAAGAGTGGGGAAGGCTGAGTTCATGCAGAATCACCTAAACCTGGCAAAACAAACCAGCCTGACACGGTGGGGGGGATGAGGAAAGGTCATTGGAACACTTTGCATTCAGAGACGTTTTCCTCAGCTTCAAAGAAGCAAAAACCGATCAAAATAATGCAAGGAGAGTTTTAAAGTGTAAAATGTGATCATTATTTTTTTGTGTAAGGCTTATTTTAATATCTGAATCTAAACTCTTTCAATATGTAATTCTTTTATGCTGTGCTCTCATCAGACATGGGATTACTCTTGGTATTTAACTCTTTGGAAGGGCTGATCCTTTCAGCTGGAGTACTAGCAGCTTTCTTTCCCATCTTCCAATATTTAAATGAAAAGATTGATCAATTCAATCATCTGAACATTTCCCCTGGTGTTTTTCAGCTTGCAGCATTGCACCATATATTCTGTCAGAGTTTTTTTATTTTATCTTGTTACTTTATTTGATTTTCAGTAGAGGAAGAACCTGGGTTTTTTATGGGGGTTGGAATGGAGTTTACCTGGTATCAACACCAATGAAGTGACCACAGAACCACAGTGTTTCAGAAGAGTTTGGGTTGGAAGGGACCTTAAACCCATCCCTTTCCATGGGCAGGGTCTTATCCCGCCATCCCAGGTTGCTCCAAATCCCATCCAACCTGGCCATCAAACCCTTCCTTTGCTCCCTCCCCACATGGCAATGACCTTCTGTTCTCCAAACTCCGCTGGGTTTGATCCAGTTTGGTTTCCAAGCCCCGGGAAATTATTGCTGAGTGCTTTGGGAATTGCTACACCTGCACCACAAGTAAGACCACGGTTTCTGCCATCACCAGGACGTGCACCTGGCCTGGGAAAATAGATTTAAATCCTACATTTTGCCACGCTGTGATCCTCACTTTGGCCACAAACCTCTTTACCTCCATTATTTTCTAATTACAGACCTACAACTCCCAAGATTCAGAATTCAAAACCTGTGGTGACTCATGCTTATAAATGAGAAACGAAACATTATTTTCGAAAGGAAATAATGAAAAAGTTTGATTGCTGTGTTTTTGGTTTTTTGCCTCAATGAAAACATTTCTATTTTAGAATGATTAAATAAGAAGTGAGAGATTAGTATTAATTTCTTTTACCTCAATAAGCACATAATGAGAGTACTTTTATTTCCATGAGCTAAGGAATTATGTGTGTTTTTTACATATGTTCCTTGAGTTTCTGTTTGCAAAGCAGGTAGGAAGTAAAATCTTGATATTTTCCAACTCCATAAATTTATTTTTTTTACTACAGGGTAAAGAGAACCTTCTTTAAATATCTAAATACCAAGAGCTATTCAATCAATACAAGCTTACCCTGAGGAAAGTGAGTTTCCACCAAACTGACAGTGAAAACTAATCCTATTTGTATTTTAAAAAGAAGTTGAAGAAGAGTTTAGAAGGAACTTATTTGACATGACAGATGAGTTTAGTGAATTCATAAAAAGGTTTAAAAATGTGGGGTTTGTGTATGTCTAGAACTTGAGATGGATAACACGGGGGTGTAAGACAGTCTTTGTTTTGTATCAGCTGAAATAGAATATAATTAATTGCCTTTAAAAACCTCTCCTGTAAGTCTCCTGCACTGATGAGAATCTATTTTTAATGCACTTGGAATCTTACACTTTTCACATTTTTCCCTATGTATTTGATACAAAGTACCTGAAAAACCTGCACAAATTATATTCTATAAATGCAGCCACTCACTAGAACATAGCATGATAATTAATGCTCATTAATTAGTTTTTTATTTGCTCTCTAACCCCTTGCCAAGGAACACGTAATCCTCCTAATCCTCCTCCAACAGCCATGTCCTACCAATCCATCTTCTATGAAGTATGGCTGTGCTGCATTTTATTTCCATATTCAAAGCAAAATTAACTTAAAAATCACCCAGAAGAGATTTTTTTTTCTAGCCTGGAAACTCTGCCCAATATCTCTGTCTTTTATTACTCTGACGATGCATAACTCTCAAAGCAAGAGAGATTAATGGCTCGTACATTGCTCAAGCCTTGAAGTAACAAAAGTTAATATCCAGGTCTTCTCCCACGTGCTTTCAAAAAGTAACACATCAAATAATTGAGGAATCGAGATGTACCAACCCTTTCTCTCATCAGCTGGTTTTGCCACATAACAATGTCCTCTCATCAATTGTATCTCTCTGAAATGGGGTGAGAGTTTTGTGGAAGTGCAAAAGGTTTTTGCCTTGATCTTTATAGAATCATGGATTAGTTTGAGTTGAAAGGGACCTTTTAGAGGTCCTTAGTGCATGGTGTTGGATCACAGTGGTATCCCTAAACCACAGGAAAAATCTGTTGTTCCATAGCCTTTTTTTCTTTAAAAATTTTATTTATTAAAATCCTTCATCATGGGACTTTGAACATTTCAGACTATGGTTTTCAAAATCTATGCTTATTATATCCAATATATTATTATTTTAGGTATGGAATTATTCAGTATCATTTTATTCAGTATTATTTTATTCAGTTTTATTATATTTAGTATTACTATATTCAGTATGGAATAAAGAAAAGAAAAAGTGCCTGGTATAGCTGATGTCAGCTCAATACAAAGATACATTTGAATATTGCTTAGGTTTTTATTCCAAACAGGACATTATTTGTTTAAAGTTACAGGGAGAAATGGGACACTTAAACATATCTTACGTTACTTTCCTGTGATAATCTCATTGTCAATGGTGTGGCTTCTGCATCACCATAATCCTTTTTTTTCCCCAACACAACCTTGTAAGTCGATATGGAACATAAAACTCTGAAAGAGCAGCAAGTTAAAATATTTGTCTGACTGCTAGAGCAAATTAGAGTAATTACTACAAAATTAAGGGCTGTTGTACTGATAGAGTCGAGAAGCAATTTTTTAATTACATTTCCTTGTCGAAAGGGTGTGTTTTCCAAAATCTTGAAGCATTCCCAGGAAAAGTTGTGGTTTGCACTGAGTGGGGGCCAGAAGAGGCAGGACTAAGCACAAGATTCTTTGTCCCTGCACCTGTTCCACTCCTCACTGCCCTTTACTCTCCAGGTGCTGAGTGCGACAGAAAATTCAGTGCTCCTGAAGTCTCCAGTAAAGAGCCCAAACCTGTGAGGCTCTGGGTCAGTGTGATCACAGGTAAGGAAATGTAATTCCCCAAGGACTGAGGGGTGAAATGGGCTCCGGGTGGTCCTTGGGGAGGGCTGTAGGGCAGAACCCCAACAGAAAGAGATTTTTTTGGGGTCCAGTGGGATGACATCCCCACACTGCGCAATGCCGAGATTGATGGGAGATCAGGGGGTCAGGGTAGACTCCAGTTCAGCTCAGAAAGTCAAAAAAAGTATTTTTTAAAATTACTAAACTGACTTTTCTAAGGGTACTTGTGAACTGGAGACTCTTTTCCTAGGACAAGAATTTCTCCTGGCAGAGAGGATTGTGGTTTCGGATACAAACACTTACATTTTTCCCAAGTCCAAGCTGGTAATTCTCTCCGTGAATAACAGCAGCTGAGGAATTATCCAAGCCTCTCTGCAGACTCACATCAGGTAATACCTCAGCTTCCTAAAGGAAGGAAAGGTAGAAGTTCCTTTAAAGTCAGAAACTCTGTTATTATTTTCCTTAAACTCAATAAGGGACTATGTTGAAAGGTTTTCTTAAAGTGAATTGAAAGATGTCTCCTCCCAGGGCCTCAGCAGTTCAATAGCCTAATCCTTGACCTTTTATTTTGTGAAGAGCCTCAGTGTAGATTTTTTAGGAATAAATGAATCTCAAATTCACTGTGGTTATTTTTTTTTTTTGTCAGAAAACTATTCCTGTGCTTCAACATAGGTGGCAATTTGCTTCTTGAGGAAAAAGCAAAGCAGATTACAAAGCAACCACATATTTGAAATGATTTGTTTGGGGAATAACACATCATCTGTTCTCAGCAGCACATTTCTGCACTCCTGATAAGTATGTGTGAAGTCCTTTAATCAGTACATTTCACACACACTTTTGTTCAGCTCTACTTTAGATGGTTAAATAGGTAGTTTGGAATTTGGGTTGGTTGTTTTTTCTGTTTAGTGCATATTTTGTCATAATCACTAGTGCTGGAATCCACTAGAAAAGGAAAATAAAAAAAATTACAATATACTGAAAGCTTTTGCTATTGGAAATCTCCATTTTTTTACATAATTGTGCCTTTTATTCTGCGCTCTCTACATCTCTAGGTGGTTAAAAAGAATGAATAACAGAAGGAAGGAAGTTTTGTGGGGTTTTTTGAGTACAAGGCTGCTGCTTCTGGTTAACTCCAGGACATAGACAGTTAAGTGAATTAGCAGGTGTTGCCCTTTTCCTTCGCAATTTTAAAGAAAATAATTGAGAATCACAGCAGGGGGAAGCCACAGTGGTTGGGCAGATAAGGGCACCCCTCAGAGCTAAAAGAGGAGCTGATGCCAGGGCCTGTCCGTGATCCAACAAAGCAGAGAACTGTTGCACTCATAAATATAAAAGCATAAAAAGTAGGATTGAAAATATGAACTCATAATAATAATTACTAGAGTAACATCAGCACACAAGTTCAGCATAACCAGGGATAAAATCTAGGGGTTTTTTTCACCTAGTGGCTCAGTAAATATATTATTGCCATCTCTAGGAAATGGCCTTGGGTCTTATCTCAAATATCCCTGTGCACCACTGCAGGCCAGGAGTCACATCTCTTGGGGCAACCTGCACTTCACTGGGGACAAACAGCTTAAAAATACAGGCATGGGGTCAAAAGAGAAGCCCAGAATGACAGTCAGGTCCATTTTGGGGTTGCATTGAAAAAAAAATTACACAGAAAAAGAGGAAGTGGCCTAAAGCTTAAGCAGGGAATGTTCAGATTTTATATCATGAAAAAATCTTCACAGGGAGGGTTGTCAAGCATTGGCACAGGCTGTCCAGGGTGGTGGTGGAGTCACCATCCCTGGAAGTGTTAGAAAACCTGTGGATGTGACACCTGGGGCCGTGGGTTAGTGGTGAACATGGTGGTGGAGCTGCTTGGTGGCTGGGCTTGATGACTAAAATCCCTTTCCAAGCTTAATGATTTTGTGGTTCCACCACAGGACTGTAAAAGCAGCCTTGAGAACTGCCAAAAGGCTACATTTATCGTGTGCCAAAAAGGAGAGAGAAGCAGCTAAGAGAAAGCAAACCAAAAGCCAAGCAGCCCCTTGGGACAGCTGCCCTGGCCTGGGATACTCATTCCCAGAAGGATTGGGCACTGTGGAGTCTGGGTAAAAGCCAAGCCTTGAGAACCCCTGAATTGTCTTCTACAGGAGACAATATCAAATTGGGAAGGGAGGGAGGCAGAGGAAAGATGTTCCCTTCATTTTTGGCTCCCTTTCTCATTAAGGCCTTGGGCCTGATGTGTCAGAACCCAAAGCCATGGGGAAGGCAGCAGCGCTCCAGGGAAAAACAGGGCCAGCTGGCTCTGGGAATTCTCTGAGGGGCTTTGTTCCTCCTTGCCCCTTCCCAGGACACTCTGTATATCCTATGAGGAGAAAACTTTGTATTGTTAAAACTTCCCAGTCTTCATTCCCTGCTCGTTGAGCACAGCCTTCAGCTGTCCACCCCCTCCCACATCACAGCACTCAAGCTCCTGAGTGTCCCTGGGAATACCTGTGACATTCCTTACCCTGCCTCCTTCCAACTCAAAAGGTTTGCATCTGTGGAAAGAAAAGGCTTGGAATCCCTAATCTGAATTTATATCAATGAAAAAGCCAGGATTTAATGACTGAACGATTTCAATGGGCTTTGGATCTGACCATTCACGCAATGAAAATGTTACACAGGGAGAGGTTTTTATGAATTTAGAGCCTCTTGCCATCAGGCTCAAAACTGTCCTTGTAAAAATTCCTGAGATTAAATCTCTCTCCGGTCCTTGCTTTCATATTAGAAAGAAGAAATCAAGAGCATATTTTAAAAAACAAAGTGCTGTAAAATAAGCAAAATGGTTTGTCTGAAATAGAAACCTTTTCTCTAAAATCTAACATTCTATTACACAGGAGAAAAAGTGATAGATAAGTCTCTCAGAATAAAAGTTTAATTTTCCAAAAGATGCTGCTCTAATGTAGGAGACGAAAAGGAAGTGCATAGTTAAAATGCAAAACCTAAGCCTTTGAATAAATATTTTTAATGATAAATTTATCTGAAAAAAGGTCTTGTGAAAAATAGTGAAATTTTTCAATGACTTGCCTTAAAGTGTGATGAACCACCATCTTTGAAAAGAGAAAAGAAGAAAGTATGGAAATATAAGTACAAAATAATTAATTAGTGCTGGGTATTTTGTAGAGATTTGTTCAGATGGAAGCAATAATTGAAAGTGAATGCATATGAAAATCTTTATATTTATAATAAAGGAAGGGAGATGGGGGTGACAATCTTATCAAATGCTTAAATAAATTAAAATTAGGTTCAAAATCATGTAAAGATGGAAAAGAAAGAACGAAAGTATGAAATAGCAGTCACACGCTGCAGCTGATTGGAAACCCAAGTTCACAAATTAAGCATTATAACTTACGGGATCAAGAAGTTGGAAAACTGACTGTGATTGATGCAGTCCTTAATTAAGACAAATATTGTTCCATGTTAGAAAAAGCTTCAATTTCCTAAATAAAAGTCTTGTGTCCCCAGTGGAATAGAAGATTTTAAGAACCTGTAAATAACATTAAGCTTTATCAAAATGAAATATGTTTATTAGATGGGTAAGTGAAATAGTTTACTAGATGGATGAAGCACCTCTGCTGTGAAGAAAGGCTGAGAAAACTGGGATTGTTCAACCTGGAGAGGAGAAGCTTCAGGGTGAGCTCAGTGTGGCCTTGCAGGAGCTAACAGGAGACATGGAGAGAGACAATTTACAGGGGATGGAGGGACAGGATACAGGGAATGGCTTCCCACTGCCAGAGGGCAGGGATGGATAGGATATTGGGAAGGAATTGTTCCCTGTGAGGGTGGGGAGGATGCCCAGAGCAGATGTGGCTGCCCCTGGATCCCTGGAAGTGTCCAAGGCCAGGCTGGACAGGGCTTGGAGCAGCCTGGGCTAGTGGAAGGTGTCCCTGCCCATGGCAGGAGGTGGATTGGGAAGAGCTTTGAGGTCACTTCAAACCAAACCATTCCATGATTCCATGACTGCTCAGAGGGCAGGTAAACCAGTGGAAAGTGTCCCTGTGTGGGCTTTGAGGTCCCTTCCAACCCAAAATATTCTGGGGTTCTCTGATTATTTATTTTCTTTCCCTCCTATTCCCAGTGATACAACAACTTCTGCCGTGTCAGCACGACTTCCAGGACCCACATGGCTTTAGTTGAAGCTTAACTTCAAGCCTATGGCCTGGTTTTAATGCTGTTTTGGCAGGCTGAGGATGGTGGCAGGAGGCACAAAATGATGGCATTTAAGATCCACCTCTTGAAATCAGATTGAAGAGTTCCTGTGTTTCTGTTGTCCCTTGTCCTATCATTGGACAATATCAACTTCATGGGAAGAATTTAGTTTGGGCTCAGAACTAGGAACCTCTTTGTAAAAACTTCTCACAAAAATACCTGATCATCTTTTATTATCAAAAAAGATTAAACAAAACTTGACTTAGATCTGAATCCATGGAACCATATTTTGAGGGGGTAGAGGGGAGTAGTTAAAACAATAATGAGGAACATTATGAGTTTATTCAGCTGTTTCAATTTCTTAATTAGATGTCATAGTTGATTGCAGTAGGTTCAGGATGTTCCGTGTTCTCCACACTAAAACTTCTGATGAAACAATCATTTTAATTATCTTTTTCTGCATTGCTGCTCTGATTTCTGTGCGAAGTTATTGGACATAAAGCCAATTTTTAAAATAGAGATAACTCTATTAATTTATGGATGTGTGTGTGTAGAATTGATTTGATTTCAAAAACAGCTACGGTTCCAGAGAGATGCACTGACAAATACCCCAAAGTCTCAGAGTGTCTAGAATAAAGCCAACACTTCTTCCACCCTCTCCCCATGAGACTGGAATTGCACAGATTCTTCCTCCATATCTAAATCATTTCACCTCGTGGGCAGAAACAAAGCTTTGTTTATCATGATCAACAGTATCTATGAACTTCTTGATTTCTCCCACTATAACAGATTAATAAAATAAATTATAATTGAAAATAAGGCGGAGGGGGGAGGGTGGTTTGAATTCTTTGCACTCTGCTACTGGTCCTGAAAATTGTGAAGGAATTCTTTTCTCTTCATCCTCTTCCCATGATTGGTCATCTTTTCCCAACGTGTAATTGCCAGGAGTGTGATACCCAAGCAGATGAGGTTTGAAATTCACTCTACACTGTGTGAGGACCCCAATTGGGCCCCACCGAGGTGGTTCGTGCCTGGGAGGCTTTTTCTTCTCAATCTCTCATCTCAGGGAAAAATAACAAAAGACTTTGTTGCTGCTTCAGGTTGTTTATTCTAAGTTATCAAGGGTTCAGGAACACAGTGTCTCCACTGTGTCCAGGTGCCAAAATGGCCACTGACACACAGAGCAGAGGGTTTATATAAGGTTTATCATCAAATAGAAAGATTCTATGTACATTATTTTGTTTCTAAATCCAATAACTATCAATATTGTTAACAGGTCTCTTCTAAACTAAATTCTCTCTACCAATTACTACATGATAGGAACTGAGGTCACAGAAAAGGGAAGAAGAAGGAGAAGAGGGAAGAAGGAGAAGGACAAGGGACCGACACTCTAAAATCTCCATCTTGGTCCCATAGTAATACATGAAGCAATTCCCAAAACTACAAACCCATTTTTCTGTGGCACATCAAACATTCAGTTTTTCATTTCTTTGGTGCTTGCTGTTCACCCAGAAGTGGGGACAGTCTCTCCCAAGGGCTCATTTTGATGGTAAAGCCTTCTTGTGGAGCTTTGGGGATAAATTTGTTCCCCAGGAGAACAGGCAAAGCTGTTTGACTTGGCTGGTCTCCAGCACCCTGATGCCAAGTGACAGTTTTGGCCTGGTGAAGATAAAGCAACTCCACCATCTGAGCCTGCCTAATGTCCCAGTCCTGCCTTCAAAGTGAATTAACAGCAAGCTCCTCACATCCCAAATTAAGGCCTAGGGAAAGGGTCCTGAGGATTTGATCCCAGACATTGCAGAGAAGGGAATTTCATTTCCCTTTTACATGAAAGAGATGCTCCCCTGACCTGAACCCAGAATTCAAAGCAGAGCCAGGAGCTGCGCATCTGGTGCAAGGGAGGGGTTTAGTACGCAGCCAAAATGTGCATTAAAAACCTGATTTTAAAATTGAAATTAAAAATGCTGACGTTGTTGGAGACCAAAGGAAATGTGTCAGATTCAATATATTCAGCTTTGACTTTGATGATAGAAATAATTACAGGTTTAGGAGAGAGAAAACGTGGAACAGGCCTTCTTCTTTTTTAAGAGTAGCATTTTATCTTGGAAAAGTGAGTGTGTGTTCAGAGAGGGATGACAGCGAATTGCGAGGATTCAATCTTACACTCGATCTTACACTGCTGAAACAAAGGAAATCAAAGACACAAATTTAATCAATCCTGAAAAATCAAACTGACAGAACTTGTACGGCAACAAAATGGGATGGAAGTTGAAGACATATTTGGGACTAGAAAAATTGTACATAAAAAGTTATTTAGAATAAGAATTTCATTGTATGTGAAACACTGAGATTTAAGATTTCTGAAAAGCAAAATCTGAATTTTGTCAAAATTCTGTGGGTAGTCTGAATTGATTCAGCACCACTGAAAATTTCATTGTATAGAATAACAAATAGAGTTTTATAAATATTTCAGACTTTTCATGCATATGTTTAAAATGTCAAAATTTTTTGTATGTAGAAAATTTTTTAGACTTATAAAGTTTTTTTAGAAATAAGTTTTTTATGCATATAAAATGTCAAAATTTTAATAGTGCCATATATCATCTGGCATAAGTCTAATAAAGTATACCTCTTTATACTGATGAGCAATCTAAGAGAAAGCTGAGCCAAACAGACCTTTTTATTACTAAATTAGTGAAAGGAAACAAAGGAAAACACATTTTTGAATATTCCTTTTGCATTTGTTAAAGCAATCCTAGCTCCTAAAAACTTCTGTTTTTAATGAAATTCCATTTTCAAACGAAAAGTTTTGGGTTTTTTTCAGATATCAGAATATATATTCCCACCACGGACAAGTTATTCCAAACATATCCTGTTGATGCCTGCATGTTCAATTAAGTCAGCAAATGTCACTGTCAGATTGTTCCAGGCAACAAATTAGGTGAGTTACACTTATTTTTCTATATTTTTATATCTTATTTTTATGTACACAATAACTAAACAAACAAACAAATAAATATAAAAATAAAGTTGTCGTCTGATTTAGCCTTGGGTGATGAAGAACTGAAGTAAATAAATAGCTGCTGAGTCAGGGTTCTTTTCAGTGCTTCAGATTTTTCCAATTACCCTTCTGTAGTGCAGTTCACGATGGAAATGTCTTATTTTGGTTATTTTAAAACAAAAATAGTGAAACTCGTTAAGTACAGGATCCCCAAACTGAGCCTGTGGAGCTGAGCATGTGGAACTTCTGAAACAGACCATGTGTGGCACGGAACAGAGAATACTTTCGATATTTGATGTTGTAAGACTTTGCAAGTCTTAAATCACTTAATCAGTTTGCTAAAACTTCTTAACAAGGTATTTTTGGGGGAGAGTCACAAAGTCAGTGAAAGTCAAACTCTTCTCAGCACCAACTGGATTTAATTCCATCTTCTACTTGTTCCTTGTGAAGACTCCTTTCCTATCTTTCCCTCAAAAGACCTGTGTTCACTTAATGTAGATATTTCATGTTCTGCAATTACTATGTGACCTCTCAGGCTGAGATCAAGTAAAAATTTAACATTGAAAAACGGGAAAATTATTGCATTGAAAATTTTCATAGAACAAAAATAAAAGGAAGCAAAAATTTGGGGTTGGGGCTTCAATCCCTGTGATACTTAAGGAAAATGTCCCATTGGTCTGCACATCCACAGCTTCAATATTAATATAATCATAAGGCCCTTCTCACACTGAGGAAAACGAGCTGCAACCTCTCCTGCAAAAATAATCTTCTCAAAGGAATCAGCTTTCTGTTTATTTAGTTACTTATTCAATGATTATGATGATGATGATTTGGTGATTTATTTTCCCAGTTAGCAATCATTCCTCTTTAGAAAGAGAGATAAAACCCATTCTAGTAGGCAATTAGGGCTTCAGTCTGCTCTGTGGAGAAAATGTTCCTCTTTCTCAACTTGTAATTTAACTAATGGCTTTGTAAGAGGGTCTTGTTATTGTATTAACCATTGCACATTTTCATTTTACAGATGTATATTTATATAGTCATGTTGCTGAATCCTCGTATTCTGTGAGATCTTGCAATGAGAACCATTGTCTCTTTCTTCTCCACTTCACCATTTCTCTTTTTAAAAAAAGAGAAATTAATTTTATTTCTCCTCATCTCATTGAAAGTCTCCTGTGGCCAACTTACAGTCAATTATTTTTTGTTTGTCCTGATCTTCTTAATTGCAAAACACCCTGCAAAAATAGCAGAGATCCTTCAAAATGCCAAGTAGGTAGTTTGTGAAAATGAATAAATTCCCTATATTTGTGATATTTTCCCATCCTGCAAACCTACAGGAATGCTCATGGTCCAAATGGAATTTACCTTGAGGTAAAGGAATAAATTGTTAACCATTGCATATTAATTGGGTTTTTATTAATAAGCTAAACCAACCCAAAAGCAATGTTTCAAGTACTGTTTGGCTCGACATGTGAAACACGTGATCTACAGGAACTGTGGAAGACTTCTTGTAGAATTTCTGTCAGAAATATTAAAATTAATGGATTCACAGGGATGCTTTTCAACCTGTTATAGCCAATATGTGTGGCTGTAGTCAGTGTCACAGGACTTTACCTACACACATGTTTATCTGGAAAGCTAATCTGCTTTGATTTATCATTTTAAGCAGTTTAAAATATTGCCTCCTAAAGCTTTTAACATTTCTGTGAACAAAAGCATTAACTTTTCCTCTAAAGCTGCAATGATTTATCGTGTAAGTCTGCTTGTGACTCTATTATCCCCTTGATATATGAAGGAGGTGCACCTTAAAATCCCATTAATACCCTGTGCCATTGATAAAATAGAGTCTCTGAGCTTACAAATCACTGCAAGTAAAAACAATCGAGCTCCACAGCCTCACTCTGGGAAATCTTATTGTGTTGTGCTCCACCACAAGTGCTGAGCAAACAAGAAACAATCCAAGGTTCTGCACTGAAACCCCTAAGAGTGCAAGAAGGGGCAGAAATCCCACGTGGCTCTGTAGGCTTGGCCTTGCCACCAGGGTTTTCCTCTTGGAATCTAATCCTGCAGCACAAAGTCTGCTGTGTGATACTGACTGAGATGGATTTACAGCTCCATTCGTTAACAATTGCTTTGAGCCCATGTCTTTCTGCCAAAGATGAAATCACAGCAGGGGTATTTCTGGAGATGTGCAGACAGCTCTGACTCAGCAATAATTTTCTGCTCTTGGGTGTCTGCGAAGAAAAGTCCTGTGAAAAGACTTTTGGAAATCACTGAAACAGAGATGAAACTCAGAGATGAATAAATGAGCAAACACAAGGCAGTGGGTGTGTGGAGCATTTAATTTACATTTAAGTAAAGAAAAACAAACACAAACATAAAGGGGCAGGGTTGAAGCAACCTGGGCTAATAGAAAGTGCTGGGGTTTTTTTATGACTGCTACCAATTTATGATTGATTATCAATCTTTCAGCAAAATGGAGCTGACCCTATTTTCTCCTTAGCATCCCACAGGTAGAGTTTCATTCTCCCCTGTCTCCAGAGCTTTCCCTGTTCCTGCTGGAATAACCCTGGCTCCCTCAGCCTCTCCTGAGGCACACAGCCCATCCCAAGAGCAGCTCCATGGCTCTGGAGGGTTCCACCCTTGCTGGACACCACCCTACCTCCTCAGAAGGACAGGGGGAGTGGGAATAAGGCTTGGGAAAAGCCCTCCTGGGTCAAGATAAGGACGGCTCAGTAAAGCAAAGCCTGTGAGAGGGATGACAAAGGGCCATGGCCGTTGCCATGACAGCAGCCATCCTTCTTTTGGTGCTTCAGTACAACCCATCTTGAGCTTCTGAAAAGATCCCTGCTCGAGTGTCTCCTCTCCCACTGCTGGAAGCTCCTCTGCTCCTGAACTCTCTCTCCAGGCACAAAAGGCTGGGAGACCTTGGAAGGGAGCCCCAGAGTTTAGAAGGCATTTATTCTCTCTGTCTTCTGTCACTAAATCACCTTCCCTGTTCCCAGCAAGCCAATATTTCCCTTGTTCATTCTTCTACTGATGATGGAGCACTAACAGCTCTTCTTGCCCTTGAAACCCTTACAAATTTCAGTTCCAGCTGATCTCTGGCTTTTCTGAGGTTATCCCTTTATATCCATGGATTTCTCTCTCTCCTCTCTCATCTGTCCTCACATCCATCTCTTGAACATCTGCCTTCTGTCAGAGCTCAGCCTGCACTCCCTGCTCCCCTAAGCCACCCTTGGGACACAGACACTTGACTGAGATGCAGCAAAAAGTCCAGGTTTGAGTCCACTTGCCAAACAATTTTCTAAAGTGTCTAAAATGGCAAGCCCTTTTTCACCAGAGGAATATATTCTTCAGCCTCTTTCTTGCTGTGCAAAAATAATTCCCTTCTGAACTTCATTGAGGACCTCACAAGTTAAATTTCAGTCCACAGTGGAACTCTTCTATTCTAATGAATATTTTTGAATCCTATTAATTTTTCAATTGGTATTTCCAAAGGTCACTGTAGTTAACAGCTGAAACCTTGGCAAACTGTGAGGAGGAAAAACCAACTCTAGCAAAGAGATGCAGAGAAGAGGTCGAGGTCCTGCAATCCTCTTATTCCTCAACTATCACTAAAATTATCCAAACCAAGAAGGTGCCTTGTTTTGGTTTACAATTAGATGGTTTATGTTTATAAGAGTGTTGCACTTAGGCATTTTTCATTAAATTTGGAACATTGACTTCATTTGGAGACCTTTCAAGCCTTTAACTCAGTTATCCATCAAGCTGTACTACATTGAGCTGTCAGGTAAAGCATGTAATGACTAAACTTTTCAAAAAAACAGATGTTAATGGCTCTTGACAGGGAAATATTTTCTTATCACAAAATTATGAGATGCCTTTAGGGCTGTTAGTGAGACATAAACAGCATTCATCAAACTTAATTCCTTCCTCAGCTGATGCAGGAGCTGTGCAGGTTGCTCCCATTCTGTCCTTAGAACAGTTGTATGTTAATGCAGGTTGCTGGTAATGATTTAAAATGGGGGGAAAAGAAAAGAATTTTAATAATTAAAATTGAGACTAAACCAGATTTTGGTTGGGGGGAGGGTGTGTTTTGTTTTGGTTGGATTTTTTCATGGCAAGTTGTTTTTTACCACTCATCTAATGAAATTTAGTTGGAGTACAGCTTTTAAATGAAGAACTGGTTTTTTTTCCTTACAGGCTTGCTCTTGTTTCACCACAGTTTATCATTCTTACTACTGCTCCCTTGCATAGCTGGAAAAAATACAATTCCCCTCACCCTAAAAATCACTGGATAGAGTTCTTAGAGCTACTTATTATTCAGGAAGTCAGACGAGAAAGTCAGAGGTTGAGTCAGTTTAAAAGTGAGAAAATAGAATTTTGTACCTACACAGGAATTTCCCTAAATAAACACTGATTCTCTCCTTAAAGGGGTGGAAAAAAATGGGCTTTTACAAACAAAGAACAAAGGATAAATTACATTCTACCTCTTGTACCAGGACCACTACATTCCTGGGAACAGCCTAAGGAAATTTAATATTTTGTGATTTAATCAAGTTAGAATTTTTTTTTTTAAATGATTGCTACCAATTTGTGATTGATTATGACTGAGCAAATTCTGTGTCTCAGTTCTGCAAGCTGAACATTCCATGGAGCATTCCATTCTAGCACATCCCTGCTGAAACATTGGCACTTCCTGGGATGGCTTGATAATTATTCTGTTTAATTATGTGCTAGGCAGGATTGATGTATAAACTTATTAAAGATCCAGGCAATTGGTTGAGGTGTGGAGCCACCTGGGCTGGTGGAAGGTGTCCCTGCCCATGGCAGGGGGTGGCACTGGAGGGGCTTTAAGGTCCCTTCCACCCCAAAGCACTCCACGAGGATTTTATGAACCTGAAACAACAAGGTTTTGAACTTAAATATTGCAATCACCTTTTTCTGGCGTAGTGTAGCTTCAGTTCTGAACAAAATAAAGGTATTTCAACAAAAGCTTTCTTTTTTTTTCGGTTTTTTTTCCAATCAAGATAGGTTGTGCTAATTAGCTGCCATAATGAACAGAGGCAAGCACAGAGTCACAGCACCCCTGACTGAGGAAGATGTGAGAGCCTCAGTCCATCCTCACCTGTCTTTCCATTAGATGAACGAGTGACATATTTTCGAGGTGGTCATTGTAATCCTAATAATAACTTAATGTATTTTGTCTTCTTTATAATACCTATAGGGATTTTTTTGAACAGAAACGTCATATCAAAAGTGCTTTTTCCAGTTTTTAATCCTCTCACAAGAAGTGCCCTTTGTTAGAAGCCTACTTTTGGAATTTCAGTTCTGGCTGTAAAGAATTTCAATAGATTCCACCTCTGCTCCTTTTTACAGGCACAATTCCCTTTCAAGCAGTTTTGGAAGGAAGGTATTTTCAAGATCTAAGCTGACAGAGAAAGTAGATTCTTCTTCACTGCCACTTCATTGTGCTTTAAGGTCTCTCTGCTAACGTGAGGAAAACATTTAATTACTGAAAGGTTTCCCCTGCATTATGGTGGGAAAAGGAGTTCTCAATCCCAGAGCAACAGGATCCAGATGTAATTTAGTGTGAGATGGACTCAACCATTAATATCTAACTTCTTGCCCCAGCTTCTCTTCCAGGATACTTCACAGCATCTGTGGGTGTTCCACAAAGTTTCTGTCAGTTTTATCCTCTGAGCACTGGACAGTTCTTGGTTTTAGATCTCAGCTTAGCACTTCTGAGTCCTTTGCAGTAATTTAACCAAGGCAAAGCTGGCAGCAGAAACCCTGGGGCTCAGATGTTTGCATTTTATTTAGGCATCCATTCCTCATTATTTGATAATTTAAAAAAAAACCAAACAAACAAACCAAATTTAATTTAATAACCCTCTACCACCACCAGTTTCATTTTCTTTGAAATAATTTTTCTCATTGGCCATGCAACAGCATGAGCTGATAAAAGAGCAGAGTATTTCACAGGAGAATCAGGCTTCAGAGGACTTGCTATGGCACCTTCCTGGATAACTTCCTGTGAGCAATAAATGGGATGTGTTCACACGAGGCTTAAAAAATGGTCACATGGAGCTGAATATGAGGCAGGGTGTGAGTAATGACAGGCCCCCATCAGCAGCAGTAAGCAACTATAATCTGGTACAGCACATGCAGAATTAATTGAAATTCAATTATCTGCATTAAAACACCTCCTAGGAACAATGGAGAGAGATATAATATTTAAAAAGAAGAAAATTATCCATATGTGGCTTTTAGAAAACAAGGAGGCTGCATAAATAATGAGAAACAAGCAGCTAGATCATCATACAACTGTGGTTCACTGGGAGATTTTTCCTGGTAGGATTTTGTTCTTTGCTAACCAACCTTTCTCTTAGAGGAAAAATTTTTGTCACTTCTGATTTGATAGACGCTGTCATCTTTGGTAAAAGAAAAGAAAATATCAGAGCTCTATTGAATATTACACAGTGTGAAGGATCTCATGGGTTTTCCTACATATTCATGGACTAAATTGTTCATCTGTATCGATGTATTTAAATTCAGGACTTCTGTATTGCTACAGTGGAAAAGGAAAAAAAAAAAACCAGGAAAGTAACAATGAAAGAAGATCATAAATCAGTCTTATTTTTCGATTAAAAAAGGAAAAAAATTGTCTTGTTGATCTGTTTATGTCCAAATTAAAAGTCACACACACGGTTCAATAAACAGCATAAATTTCCTGTTTTGCTTTGTTTTCCTGGCCCTCTGGATTAGTAATTGAAATTAGCTCACCAAGAACTGAAGTGAGTTGTAGGGATGGCCCAGAGATGCTGCTGGGATGTGTTACACACACAGATCATGTTAGGAGCTAAAGGGAACTCACCATGTGTGTGAAGCTGGGAATTTGCTGCTGGCCTAATTAAGTTATTAACAACCAAATGAGTATACAAGAGGTTGTTCCAACTGCAGAAGAAGCCTAATTATAATGCAGCTAAAATAATTACACAGAAAGCCTTCCTGGGAACTTGTGTCTTTTAGGGGTTATGTTCACAGAGTCACAGAATCATGGAGTGGTTTGGGTTGGAAGGGACCTTAAAGCCCATCCAGTCCCACTCTTGCCATGGGCAAGGACACTTTTCACTATCCCAGGCTGCTCCAAGCCCTGTCCAACCTGGCCTTGGACACTTCCAGGGATCCAGGGGCAGCCACAGCTTCTCTGGGCACCCTGTGCCAGGGCCTGCCCACCCTCACAGGGAGCAATTCCTTGTGTAACATCCAACCTAAAGGTTAGAAACAAATCTACCATGGACTTGGAAGGCAGAATAAGATTGAGCACAGAGAGTTTTGGATGAGATGAAACTTGGAACTTCCTCTCAACTTCCCAACAGGACCTTGGGTGGAGTTGTTATGCCCCCTTCATGTGCCAGAACACCCACAAACACATGGATCCACATGGATCATGCATCATTCCCCAGTCAATAGCTTGAGCTCAACCCAAGCAAACTGGGCACGAGCTGTTACATTCATTTCTAAGGATTTTTGGGGCATTTTCTATTTGATAAACACCATTTAAAGATTTCCCAAATGCCAGTGACCAGTGAGACCCAAAGGTTAAAAGTAAATGGGAAAGGAAGATGACAGAAAGAGCAGCCAACAGTATTTTGGGGGGACTTTGTGGCAACACATTCATAAATGTTTGAGATATTCAGGAATACTGTCTTTAGCAGTTTCACTTGGATTAAAAGCTACATCCAAATCTGCACTGGACGTGTAAATATATATTGCATCCACCTACTGTGGACTCTGGGATCCTTTCTTTGCACAAACAGGATGCATAACTCGATCTACATTGCATTCATTTCTACATAAGAAGAATCATCTGGGTGCAAAGAGAAAAGGTTTGCTGACAGGAATGTGGATATCTGGCATTTCTTGGAAAATGAGTCATCACACTAATTTCCTAAATGACATTCAGGTAACTTGACTCTTAACACAGGCAGCTTGTTCATGTGGAAGCTAAGAAAAGGAGAAGCAAGATGCTGTTCATAAAGTGATCCAAAATGCTTTGAAATTGCTTTAATATTTGAAGTGTGCAGGGGCTGAACCCCTGCTCTGTGCAGGTGAACAATATATTATATCTATATTTATACCTATCTATATCTATATCTATATCTAATCTATATCTGAATATTCCTGTGTGCACACACTTGTGTCTGTATATACCAAGGATTTTCCATTATCCAAAGCAGATGCACAAGTTAATTTTTCCATGTTTACAAGAATTCTACAAAATAACATTCTCCCACAGCAGCAGGAGGTCTTTTAAATACACATTCTAAAAGGCATGCACGGTTAATTTTAGGCAGAAACATTAAACCTTCTTATGGAAACAGAATTAGTAATTAGTAGGAAACAGTGAAGACAGAGATTCTTTATATCTTTCTATTCAAAGTCCATTAACAGCTTAAGCTTATTTTCCAAATTCAAAGTAATGCAAATATTTCAATAAGCGGTGAAGTCTGAATGCATTAAAGCAGAATCACATCTGCTTTCTACAAATCTTAGTGAATAGATTTTACCCAAAGGAAAAAAATAAGGAAATAAAGAAAAAAAGAGAGAAAACTTGCCACATTCTGCCTTTTCCCATTAATGTAAATGCAGAGGATAATGATTTGTGGTTTTGTACAGGAATTTTCTGAAGGACTGAGCACCTCCCTGACTGCAAACGTGAGCGACAAGAACTGAACAAAACTGGTTTTAAACAAGGCCTCAATTTTTATGCCTCTGATTTGTGTAACACAGGTTCTGATTTTAAAAATAAGCCTCAACCTCCAGTCTGTTATTTCTGAAGGACACTGATGGGAAGACAGGAAAAGTTCTGGCAACAAGCATCAATCAGGTTGAACAATAAATATTCCAGAATTCTACAGGTCATGTAAAGGTTCTGTCTTATAATCATTTAAACATTTCCTGTGGCTTCCCTGTTTGCAGCTCACTACATGAGTTAACATCAGTTTTGTAGCTGTAAGTTTAAGAGAGAAACTCTAAAAATTCCAAGAATTTTGGTGCTTTTCCTCACCATTCATTTAATGCAACTCCTGTGTGTTTTGTTTTGAGAAATTTTTTAAATGTACTTCATGGAAATCATAGGGACATCTAAAAGTGGAATTTTTGCAGTTTTACTTAGAGACACAGAAATTAATGCTTTCCACAGCAGATGTGTGAACTTTTTAAATTGCAGTGATTTAGGAAATACACAAATGCAGTTATTTTATAAAATATTTTATATTTTCATGGTATAAGTTACTTTTTAGCTAATCAAAAAAAACCAGTACCTGAAGATGCTGGAAGAAACACTTCTTCAGGAGTAGTGCCTCTTGACTTTATACTTACCAGAAAGCTCTTTGGAAGTTCATCATTAAATCCCAATTATTGGAATTCCAGATAGCTTGTGGAATAAGATTTTCCTCAAACTGGCCACAAGAACAGTTTCTTTGTTGAAGACTCAAACTGGAAGGGTTGTCACCCAGAAAGCGAAACCTTAGGAAATGACACACACCAGTCTTTTCCTTTGTGACACAGATATTTCACTATAACAATAGTTCAGGGACTTGGAAGAGCTCTGAAAGTGGAATTAGTTGTGAAGGAGGAACAAGGAAAATGTGACAAAGTAGTTCATACCAGGAAATTGGTGTGTATTGTTTGATCTGAACATAAGCTGAATTTGGATAGTGAAATAAGTCTGGCAATATATATATATATTTTAATTCATGAAGTCGTTCTTATTTTAGGTAGACCCCAGTTTGGAATTACTATACGTGTTTTATTCCATTTTTTAATTCCTGGTTTCTCAGGAATTACTGTATCCATTTTATTCCATGCCTGGTTCCCCACCGTCCCCTGATCTACTCGGCACCACACAGGAACACAAATTTCCAGCACGGGGTAGGCAGGAGGAATTCCAGCATTTAGGGCATCCTCGCTGAGATCTCAGCTCACAGACTGCTTAGAGAACAGTGAATTAATTCCCTTTTAAAGACTCCCTGGGGGTAAAGAGCACCATTCTCCCCATCAGAGGTGGTGGTACAGCTGCAATAGCCAGGCAGGGGTGTTTGAAGGACAGTAACAGAAGCCATGTCTGCTAAAAAAGTCACATTCTTCCACTTCTTCCACAGATAAAAGGCTGATACCAGATAAAAGGCTTTGTCTGATTTCGGGTGTGGCAAAAATAAGAGTGAACTTGGATTAAGGGCTCGGTTTGGTTGCACCGTGAAGTGCAGAGTTGTTGTTTTTTCTGGATACAGCCAATATTTAATAAAAGAAGTCATCAGACAAGCCAAACAATAAGTGGTTTCTCAGCAAGTTCCACTTGCTGCCAGGAAGATGTGGAGAATTTCCATTCCTTCTGTCTGGCACGTTTGTTTAAATGCAGATATAGTTGGTTCCACAGCCAGATGGAATCCTGCTGTCCAAATCTGTGGAACTGCTTTCCCACATAGCCCTTGCCTATTTTAATCGGTGTAACAGAAACATATTGAAACTTCTTCTAATTTTTTGACTCTGTTTTCTTTATTGATGAAAGATTAATTAGGAAAGGCCCGGGAGAGAAGGGAGCCAGCCTTTTCTGCACCCCCATTGCCTTAAACCCTGCTTTGAAATGGAAGAACTGTTCCCTGGGAGGTTTTTTGTCCTGGTTCAAAAGGTATTTGTAGAAGCATGACTCACTTCTCTGGCCCCTGGCTGTCACTAATCCCTTTCATGAGGATGACCAGGAAGGCTGACAGCTAATCGATTATTTACTTAGTCCTTAACTTGTTGTGCTCTGAGGAATTTAGCACGTCAATCAGTGAAAGATGATGCACTCCCAGCTTCCATTTACCCAGCTCTGCAGACTCCAAACCTTCGGTCCATGCAGGGCCACTCTGAAAGCCCTGATCACAGATCTTGACATGTTTTTTTGGGGAAAAAAGTGGATGATGAGACTGAACACATTTTAAGAGTAAATCCAGGAAGTTTATAACTTGTAATATATGCTTTTATTTTTCGTTTTCCTTTACCTCACGTTTTTTCCTTTCTCGTTGTGAAAATGGATGAAAGCAATTAGCACAGGCCTGTAATGGCTAAACAGCAAATTCATATCAGAGGTGTCCAGGCTGACCCTCTTCTCCTTTCAGGGTTTCTTTTATTCATGCAATTTAGACTGAAGCAATGCTCTAAACAGCATTGTTAAAAAACACAGAGAGTTTTTCTTAAAACATGCTGAACATCTGTATTTATTCTCGATAAAAACCATTTTCTGTAGATTTGCAACCACTGGGGGCCCCCAGGATTCACCATCCCTGCAGTGCTGGATCTGGTACTGGGTGATGTGTTCAGTGATCCAGGGGTCACAGGGGCAGGGCTGGATTGATGGCTGGTCTGGATGAACTTAAAAGTCTCATCAAAAAGTCTCTCATCAAACCTTGATGACTGGAGGATTCTAATTTCAGTTTTGTCTTAGAACATTTTGAGTACATTCCTAAGAAATTAAATTGTGGGGGTTTTTTTAAGGGTCCAGCAAAAAGCTCATTACAAAAATTAAAAAGATAGAGTTATCTCAGTGCAATTCAAAACTCCCTGGAAGTCTCTAAAGCTTGAGAGTTCCTCCTTGTTTAAAACCACTGTGTCACTTCAGGTGTGTTTACACTCCTTCCTATATTTTAAATTAACTAACTCCATACCTGCTTGTGAGGCTCTGCACACAGAGTTGCACAGAGTTCTCTGGGCACGATAATTGTCACTAATGCAATGTCATCAATCCAATAATCCAATATTATCCATCTGTGGAGCCTGGAGGCAGTGCTGTGCCCTGGGGGAGTTCACCCTCCTGGGGAAGAAATTTGGTTGTGTAGGGAAGGGGTGAGGAAGGCAAAGCTGAAACTGAACCTGTCAAGGGACAGAAAGGATAACGGGAAGGGTTTCTTCAGCTCTGGTAACCAGGAAAGGGAGGTCAAAGAAGGTGTCACCCCTCGATAAACAAGGCTGGGAAACTGGTAAAAAAGGATGAGGAGAAGGCTGAGGAGCTCAACAATTTCTGTGTTTCAGTCTTCAATGCCAACCTCTGTTCCCACACCTCTGGCGTGGCTGGACAGCAGGATGAGGGCTGGGGGAACAAAGTCCCTCCTTCTGTAAGTAAAGATCAGGTTCAGGAGCACCTGAGGAGCCTGAACATCCCTAAATCCCGAGGGGATTGCATCCCAAAGTCCTGAGGGAATTGTTCTTTACTATCTCCCCCCATCAGCACCTATCCAAACCACCTCCCACCCAACCAAAGAGCAGGACAGGATTATGACTAACTCAAAGGCTCAATTTCACCAGAAGACTTTGGTGCTTTGGTAGAAGAAAATACCAGTATTTTACACCCATTCAGATTTGAGAAAAAGGCTTTGACAACATTAATGTCTTTCTGCCTGTCAGGTTATGAGAAGTTAATCCTTTGGCAATGGAGTGTGGTACAAGCACTCCTCAATTAAGTTTCATCGCCTCACTGACTGTCCTACGTGTGCTTTGTTTGCTCCTATCACTGCAAAATAAACTGCTAAATAAATGCCAGCCCAATGTGTGAGAGGGGTGCCACTGAGAGGAAAAATTCAGTTCAAACTTCAAATAAATGCCATTTTATTCCTCTACTCAGTAATTTTAGTGGCTTTTCTGCTTGAAATTCCTATACTGAGCGTAGGAATATTAGTGTTCCTATACTCAGTAATGTTAGTGGCTTTTCTGCTTGGAATTTTCAGTTAATTGATTATTACTATTTTTAGGGAACAACAGGTAGGACAGCTTGACACCGACCTCATGTCGGTGTAAGTGCTGCTGTACTAATGACACTAACTAATGTTCATAATTAAGAGGAAGGTATGATAATCAGTAAAATTTTGAAACCTAACAAAAAAAATAGCAACGACACCAGCAGCCATGGGGAGTGGTGGTGGAAAAAATGGCAAAATATGACCTAAATGGAATAAGTTACTCACTGGTGCGCATCATACTGATGCCAGGAGGTTTTTTTGCCTTTTCTTTTATACCCCTCTCCCTTTTATACAGTTTGATGGGTTCTCAGTGCTTTTAGCCCACACACTGTAACTTCCCAAGGCTGATAACTCAGCTCAGCCCCACGGCACCGTTAAACCAGGAGAGCAAACATCCTGGGAGCCCCAGACACCAAGGGCCTCTCCAGAACACATTTTGGAACCTCAGACAGGCCCAGCCAGGGGGAAGGTTCCTCACAACGAGGGGCTCACTCCAGCCTCTCATTGGGGGATCCTTGATAAATATGCTAATTTTTCTAGGCCTATAATTGTGTACATTTCGGTGTGTGTGGGGTGGTGTATGCATTTTGGGGCATTCCACCCGGCCCAAGTGCTGCACCCAAGGATCCTGAAATAAATCCCGAGGTAAAAACCCCTTTTCCCCATAAACTGTGTTTTAGTTTCAATTTTAAGACCAGGGAAAGACAGCAGTACTTACATGATTTCTGAGCAACCTGGGCTAGTGGAAGGTGTCCCTGCCCATGGTGGGAGGGTGGAAAAGGAAGGTCCTTAAGGTTCCTTCCAACCCAATCCATTCTGGGATCCTTTGCATTTCAGTTGCTGCGATTATCAGAACTGCATTATAACCAAACCTTAATGCATCATCTGCCTCAAAACACAGACACTGTTACTTATAGCCCCCAGCACACAAAGAGGATGAGGTGTGGAAAGATGGAAGTGAGGTGAAAGAATTCCATACAAAACCTACAAGAGATGGGTATAGCTGAAGGTCTATAGGAGCTTGATCCTTAGGAGGGAGATAAATCTTCCCTTCTGACCCTGAGGGTGGTGACTCCTTCCAACCCCAAGGTCTTTTGCATTAATTGTTTGAGCAGGTAAGGATCTACCCGAAAATGTTTTGATCTAACTCATACCACCCCTGGAAGTGTTCACAAAGGTGTGAATGTGGCACTGGAGGACATGGGTTAGTGGTGACCATGGTGGTGGTGCTGGCTGATGGATGGTTGGACTGGGTGACCTCAGGGGTGTTTTCCACCTTTAATGATCCTGTGATTCCATGATTCCCCAGCAGGTGAATCACAGAATGTGGGATCTCGGCAGAGACCTGAATGAATTTCAAACAACTCGCCCTGATCTGACATGTTCCAGAACACAGAGGTTCTTCTTTTCATGGTGATCCCAGGAATTCTGGGGGATTCTAATATTTTAGGCTACTTTCTACATCCCTCAAAGCTGTCTAGTGTGGAACAGCTGGAAGTGGGATAAAGCATGAGCAGCAGGACTCTCGAGATGAACTTGTGGTCCTGCCTGGTGTGCATGGAATCACTGCAGACTTTCTCCAGATTTTAGGGCTCTGCAATCAGAAATACTTGATCAGACACGAGAAATGTCCCTTGTTTGTGCAGAAAGGGATTGACACCCCGGCAAGGTGTGACAAACAAGAGTGTCTTCCTTTCACATCGTGGCCAGCAACTCGTAGATGTGGATATTTTCTGTCTGCACGTGTGTGTCTGTGGCTGTGTGTTCATGCACGTAGATATATCTAACATCAGACGACATCCAGAATTATTCTAGACTTTGGTAATTGTGAAAACTTCAGCTCTTCTCAGTTCCCATAGCAACAGGACACTGCACTGAGATAGGAGTAGTCTCCCCTTGATATGATTTTGATCAGCTCTTTCTGTTGCAAATTAATATCAAATTGGAAGTCAATAATAAATGAAAATACCTTTCAAAGCAGCAGCCAGGGATGTGAACAGGGCGAGGGGCAGGAAGAATGAAACCATTCAGCAGTCAGCTGCTTCTGCTAGAAAGCAGAGTAAAACAGAGAGAAAACCACTGATTTTTATGGAAACTCAGTGTGAAATAGCTTCAGGAACATTTCAGTGCAGAACCAGTCATTTAAACTGCATGTGGAATGATAAGCTATAGTCTCCTGTTTGCATCTCAAGGCCTTCATTCCTGGCTTTTAATTAGACATTGCTTGACTCATCTTTACCTGATGATTAGAGGTGACACATTGCTGTAAATCTCCTACACACACTCTCATCTCCTGGAGGCAAAGCCACACTTACGACCTCCATTCCCAAAAAAGCCAACAACCTACAAGGAAAAGTGAAGGGGCAATTCCAATGGGAACTATGGAGGATTTACATAAAAATATATTGTGCTTGATCATGGAATCACAGAACCCCAGAATGGTTTGGGTTGGATGGAAGCTTCTAGATCATCCTGTTCCACCCTCTGCTGTGTGCAGGGACACCTTCCGTGGTTGCTCCAAGCCCCTAAGATGATGGCACCATCTGCCTCTTTATAACTGGTTCAGAACATGTTGATTGTGTTAAGACTGTAAAACTACATGGAAGAAATTAATTTCATTTAAGCTGGGAGAAAAAAAATGCTTCTATGACTTTGGAGCCAGCATGCCTAAGTACTGAAGTAGAAATCAGGGAAATTTTACTTGGAAAGTCATATTTGTCATGAAAGATTACATCCAAATAGGCAAGGAATAAACAACTCCACTAGCCCCATTATTACGAGGCTTCCCTAAACAAATATTCTTTTCCTTTTGGAAATTCTGACTCCCCAGCAGACAAAGCTTTTGCCCACATGCTGCTGTTCTGATTACAAAACTCCTGGTGCACCATGCACACACACACATTAAATACAGCTTTTGCCTCCCCACAGCTCTTTTTCTTAGCATGCGTCCCAAGTGACTTCAACAGAAAAGCTCCAATGGAAATAAAAGCAGTGATCTCAATTTAGCCATAAATTTCAGGGATATGTGTGGTTGTATGTGTTACTTCTATAAATATCAATGATCTCTGTGTGAAAACAAGAGTCAGAGAATTCCAACTTAGACTAACAGTCTTCCCTTTTGAATATATAATCATCTATTTTTCTACCAGATGAACTTTAGCCTGTAATTTTTAAAGTTCAGGGTTTCTGTTCATGAACAGATCTGTGAAAATATATTCTCCAAAAAGCCAGCTCTCTACCCTGATAATGGGAGAAAGACAGCACATACCTAAAGATCCATATGCTGACTCTCCTTGAGTCATCCAATAAAATAGCAATAAGAAACCCCAAAAAATTCAAAAAAAGCAAACAATTCTGAGTTGACTTTTTTACTTTGGAGGCAGCCTACTCATGGAAAACTCCAGCATGGCATTCACTGTCTCTAGGCAGAGGTTTGGAAGATGTCTCACATCAGATGTAGCTTGTGAGCCACTTTTATTGGTTCCTTGCAATTTGCTTTGCCAAGAAATGTGAGACTCAAAGAGCTCTGTAAATTCATTAATCTCATAGAGCAATTAGTGTAAAATCTAGCAAGTGCTAAATGATTGCAAATGAATTAGTTGCAACATAACATTTAATTTTCAGTAGTGTGCTCATTTATTTATGTGACATGGCAAACTTTACAAGTCAAATGCAAATATTTAGACCCTGATCTCCACCAACTGCCACAAAAGAAAACAGTTTTTCCTCACTTTTCTATCAAAACTGAAAGTTTGTGATTGACCAGTCCAGAGCTGCATGGAAGAAGAAGAGGTTACCAGTCTAGAGGGTTTGGATTTGATGATAAGAGGGATGGACCAGAGGAAAGGCTGGGAGAATTGGGAATGTTCAGCCTGGAGAGGAAAAGCTCTGGGGTGACCTCATAATGACATTCCAGTGCCTGAAGGAGCTGACANCTGGATGGGCTTTAAAATCCATCTGGGAATAAAGTGAAAAATCCCCAACCTATCATGTTTAAATATTTGAACAGGTTGGGGACAGTTTGGGAATCTTTGGTGCCTTTCAAGATCCAAGTGACCTGCTCTGCAGTCTGGGAGATTTGTCATGATTTTTTTTTTTTTTGAGAAATCTCTCTGACTTTTGTGAGTTATCTTCAGAGCTTCGAGCCCATCATCATTCCCTATTTCCCTCCCTTCCTTCTGTAGGCCTTAATCCAGAAGAAATTACTGATTTTATGAAGTACCTTGCTCTTGGATTCTCAGCAGAAGATCCCACAAAGTCAACCACAAACACACATTACAGGATCTGTTGTTATTGTCTCTCATATGTTCCCCTAATTTCCATTCAGAAGAATGAAAATATAATTCCATTGTTCTCTTAACCCACAATAACTTTGTTATTTTTAAAAAATGTCAGCTGGAGAAAATTCTTAGCTGATGTAACTTGATTTATTAAAAAACAAGTTGAAGGAAATAGGTTCATCTTTTCCAATAGGATTTTTCTCACTTTTTCTGGAGAAAACAAGTAGATGCCCCTTTTAGTTGAGAAAGTGCCTTTTATAATTTCTTGAATATATTGGTTTTTCCTAATAATTCATTCATCAGGGACACTATGCCAAATTAATTGTAAAGGAGGAATGAAGCATTAACAGTTAAACACCTATTACATTTTTCTTAAAATAGCTTAAATGGCTGTATTAAAATAACACAGCAATGCTTAAATCAACAATTCCTGTCTTTAAGTTCAGCTGACTCCAACCACACTGTAGAGAGCTAATTAAGCACTGGTACTTTTACCTTTTGGCTACTAATAGATTAGAATGAACAGCAAATACAACCAGAGAAATAGCTCAATATATTCTTTTAATAGGCATATTTGAAATCTCAATAGAAAATTGGAGGGATGTACTTGAAAAAAAAATCCTTAAAAAAAATAGCAAGGAAAGAAATCTTCCTTAAAATATAGCACAAAACATGTAGGTTTTGTTCCTATGCTTTATTTATTTATTTATTTTGCTCATTTTGCTCTTACCAAGCTTCCCTTGGGGTTGTTCCAAGCACTCCTATTATCTTAAGTCTATTAAAGTAAAGCTGAAATGCCCTGTGATTTTTTTCCCCCTTTACATTCTTTTGAAGAACCCATTTCTTGTCTTGCAGCTATTGAATTGAATGAAAAGACTGCATTATGTACCAATCATGTTTTAACATCTAAAAGTGCAGTTTACATTTACTCCTAAGCCTGGGAAAGTAGAGAAGAACAAAGCCTACGTGCTCAGATTTTAAGATCTGCGTGGTTCTGATTTATTGCTGGAGAAATCATTTCTGGCACTGTTTAAATGAGTGCTTTGCATTAACTGGCTACACTGATGTGTTTCCCATTAAAAAAAAAAAAAATTAAGTAAGTAAAAAGAAACAAGAAAAGAAGACATAAAGTTTGCCCAGGTTCATAAGCAGCTTTAAATCTTTCAGCCTCTGTAGTTTTCTGTAAGAAAACATGAGTAGTTCTCTGCCCTTGTACCACTCTAACAAGGAAATGCAGGGTGTAAAACACTGAGTTATATACGAAATTTTCACTTCCAATTTGCTCTCATGCTCTTCATTTTGAGTAAGGAAAAGTGTTGGAAAGAAAGGGACAGTGACAGAACTGAATGAAGTGTCACCTCCAGGCCACGGCATCATAAAATCTCTCAGTGACAGGAATTAGTCAAAGTTAAATTCAGAATGCCACGTGGTTTGGCAGATACTGAGCTCTGGGAGCTGGGGTCAGGCTGAGGGGTAACAGGGACACAATTCCTGAAGAAACCTTGGAAGGCAAGAGGATATTGTGGGTGTATAAAGCTGATGAACACAAAGTATCAAACACAAAGTATCAGCAATAAAGGGAAGGCTTAATATTTCAGGCAACTATTTCTTCACAACTATACCAGGCAAATAGTTTAGCTCCCTGGGGACTATGTCCTTCCTTCCTTCCTTCCTTCCTTCCTTCCTTCCTTCCTTCCTTCCTTTCTTTCTCCTCTTCTCTNCTTAATATTTCAGGCAACTATTTCTTCACAACTATACCAGGCAAATAGTTTAGCTCCCTGGGGACTATTTCCTTCCTTCCTTCCTTCCTTCCTTCCTTCCCTCCTCTCTCTCTATTCTTTTCTTCCAGGAATACACAGCAGAAATCTTTTGCAGAGACCAAGTTTTACTTTCTCCAGGTTCTCAAACCAGGCCTTTTATTTCAGTCGAGACTCCTGTCCAATTTTAGCTGTGCTGCCACACACCCACCCAGCTGCTCTTTCACTCAGCTTTGGGAAGAAAGTAAGATGAAAAACCCCTGGGTCAGGATAAAGGTGGGGGGAATCACTTAAAAATCACCTTCATGGGCAAAACTGGCTTGTCTAGGAGAACCTAACACAACTCATTGCCAATTAAAATAGGGTTGGGCAGTGAGAAATAAATTAGAAGCCTGCCTTCATTGCCAGCTCCTCTGCATCCTTCCCAAACCTCACAGAGGGGATGGAGAAGGAGGAGCTCTGGCTGGTCCCTGATATTTCACCTCTGTCCCTCCTTCCTCCTCCCACTCTCCCCCTGTCTCTGCCCATGAGCTGTAATCCTGCAGGATAACCCTGCTCCAGAGTGGGACTCAGTCCATCCCAGGCTCCTCTCCACAGGCTCTGAGGAAATACCTGCTCCACTGAGGTCTCTTGCATGAAATTAAGGGTAAACTCTGCTCCAGCATCTGGAAAATCTCCCCCTCCTTCTTTTCTGATCTTCATGTCCACATCTTTTTTTCCCTCACTTTTTTTCCCTTCACTCCTCATTGCCTGTGCAAGTGTTTTCACCCTTTTCAAATATATTTTCACAGCAGAGCAGTCTTGTACTCTTCCCCTGTCTCCACCAAAAATCCTGGCCACTGACATCACTGACTGGAGCTCTCTATCCCATTGCAGTCTCTGCTAGGCGCTTCTTTATCTCCATCCTCTTTTTAAGAAAGGAATTAACCAAACAATTAGCAATTTAGATAGTTAAAGTTGGAGGTTATAGCCATAATGAAGTTCTGGGGCCTAAGAGAGCAGCTAGAGGAATAAATTCAGATTATTTGTACCTGGCAGAGCAGGCATACCTGGCAGCATGGCAAAAAAACCCCCAAATATTTCTTACAGATCAGTTTAAATAATTCTGGACAGGTTTCTCCACCTGCTCTGGTCTGGGTAACAAAGTGATTGTTTTAGAAAGAATAAATTATGAAAATAACAACATCTGGGACTGATAAACACTGCAAACAGTGAATTAAAATTGTACTTTTTGTTTCTGGATGATAAAGAAGTATCAATTTAATAATATCAATTTAATTAATTGGTAGCCAGTGCTCTCTTAATGGAAGGTGAATAGTAAGCTTTGTATCTGTTGGGTTGTGTCTGCATTAACAAGATCAACTGATACCTCCCTCCAATCCTTTGGAGTTCACCCTGTATCCACATGCAGAAGTGTTCCACGTGGTTGATAGTGTCAGGAAAATCAATCCACAAACACCAGAGGTTTATGTCCAAAAAGGAGACAGAGGAGTCCCTTTATTTGAGTAAAGGGAGAGGCCATGGGACATTCCCCTGGGGTCCCTCAGATTTTTGGAGGGCCCACCCTCCTTTTTATCTCAATTTCCTGGCCTCATTTCCCTCTCTCATTCTCCATTGGCTGAGGTACTTGAGAAGTACAGAATTCCCAGAACACTTAATATCTAAGATTCCCCTCTAATGTATAATGCCCCCCTTTATTGTTAATTCTTTATGGAATTCATGGTTTTTCCCATTGTTTCTTTCATCTTTCAATATCCAATTTCATTTATCAGTAGACCTACAGTTTGTTTGTAGAGGCAAATATCTTTTTTTCCTTTCATCAATCAGTAGAATCCTTTCCATTATTTCTTTTATCTCAGTGCTAGTTTTATCTACCAGCAGACCCACAGTTTGTAAAGACAAACTCATCATTCCTCTCAATAGAGAGGCCAAAACCAGCTCAGGTTATGCCCAAAACTTCCAGAGGTAAAGCCCTGAGTGTCTGGAGCTCAGTTTTTACTCTGGAAATCTGCCTTAGGGGGGGTTTTAGGCACAAACGTGGTTTTCAAACAGTTCATTCTATGATGTGAACTAAACTACCTCAATGGCTGCAGAGACATTTCAGGATGGTCTCTATGACAAACACCAGCAGCTACAAAAGTCACTCTCTGTGCAGCCAAAGCAGAGGTGTGTGGCACAAATAAGTGTTTTTATACAGAATATAACTAATATATTTGGGCTCAGAACAAACTAATAAGTGTAGTAACACCGTGTGAGCAGGGACTGCAAACAGGGTTGGCAAATCCAGACACACTGGCACAGAAGAATGAGCAATGTGACCACTGAGACAGGCAAGTGATAAAAATTGTCAGGCTGAGGAAAAGATGAGCATAAGAGGCTGCAAAAGGGCAGAACTTCTCCCCCAGGAGACAACAAGGATGTTTGGTGAAGCCAGAAAACCAAATTAATATGAGGAACGGCTGAGGTTCCACTTTAGGGGGTTTGGGCAGAAACATATCACAAATATAACAAAGGGAAAATACATTGAAGAAAATAAAAAGGTTCATGTTGATTTCAACTTCTTTCCTCATAGACCTCTCAAAGGCTCAGTGACCAAGAACCTTGGAGGACTGTGTCCATCTCCATTTCCATGGCATCAGCTCCATGGTAGCAGTGCCTATGATAATTTAAAAGCAATTTTTGTAGACCAGCATCTCTGTATTTGTAGAGCTGATGGCAAATAATGTGTAAAAACAAACAACTGGTTAGGAAATTTATTGTCCATGAAGGGATTTAATAAAGTTTAAATTTTTTTTTTTCATTTTAAAACTAACTTGATTATCAGTTTTCTAAACACCTCCATCACAACTATTTCTAATTCTCTAATCAATAGGTAATGCATTCACACAAGCATATATAGATTGCCCTGCAACATTAACATGGATTTTGCTGTAGGTAAGGGCTTTGAGCTCTGACAGGGCCACTTTTTACAAAATATGTGTATTTCTCTTGGCCAAGATGGATTGCTCAGCTTTCTTGGGTAAAGACAGGCATAATTACTCTAAGCTGAATGGCGATGGAGCCTTACTGCAATAAATGCTGCTCTATGGAATAAATTGAAGAGTTTCACCCTGAAGCTCCCTGACAAACACCAGGGTGGATGTAGTGCAGCAGCTCAGTGGTCTTTTAGACAGAATCTGTTTTTTCATCAGTGGGCAAAAACAAGTTCAGAGGGCAGAACAGAAGAAAAAGGCAATGGTGCACGCTCCCCTGAGAGTATTTGTTGTCCCAGCCTCTGACCCAAGACGTTCAGGAGAGAAGCACCACTCCTTACCCTCCAGTGCTTTGCTCTCCAGTGGTCCTGCTCAGTTTTTCCTGACATTTCCACCCCACACTGTTCTGTGATAACACAGCTCCCATAAATCCTCTGCCAAAGCTGGGATTTGTTAGTGTCTTGGTTTGAGAGACAGGTGTCTGCTAAGGAGGGCAGGAGCCTCCCTTGGAAGGGAAGATGCAGCCCCCTTCCCTCTCAATTATTATAATTTTGAAATTAAGGGGCTTTCAGGCAA
>VZRF01007132.1:66828-88913 GCA_013396875.1 Vireo altiloquus
CATGGGCAAGGCACTGATGGGCCATGAACAGGAGATAGCCCAGAGTTATCTGTGAGCCATGGGCAAGGCACTGATGGGCCATGAACAGGAGATAGTCCAGAGGGAGGAGGCAGGGAGCACTGCCCCACCTGGTTTTGACAGCTCATGAAGATGGTGATAGAATACAGATTTTTGGGCACATCTTTCACTGTGAGCTCGTTTGCCCTGAACTGCCTGTATCACCAGGGATCACCCTGAGAGAAACCTGGAATGACTCCTTCCCCTCCTGCCATGTCAGTGCCCAGCTCAGGCTGCTTTCTGCCCTGCAGGACAGTCCTGGAAGCCATTCCCCAACTCTGTCATCCCCCTGGTCTTTCACAGAAACATTCCAAGTCCTGTCTCCTCTTTCAGACAAGGTGGTTTTGTAGAATAGATCAATTAAGCAAATTGTCCAGTATTACAGATGGCTGAATAAAGTGGTGGATGTTGGCAGCCAGCAATCATGGCATGGTTTAGTGAGATTGGGGAATCTGGGCAAAGGTTGGACTTGCTGATCTTTTCTAACCTTAAAGATTCCATGATTCCTCAACTATACGAATCTAAGAATATGTTTTGGTTTGAGATAAATTTAGAGGAAATATATTTTTTGATAGAAAGTAGGTGGTAGTTTGTTTTTTTTTAAATTAGGTTATTAAAGAAATAACTTAAAGTATTATCCACTGATTAGGGACATAGGTATATTTGAAATTGATTGAAATAGAATTGGTTGCACACCATAATTTCTGTGGATTAATGCTTATTCCAGTCTGATAGGATTTGCTCAGATTGTATATGAATATTACAAATTCTGGGAATTATCTGTAGAGAGTGAGCAGGAGCAAAATCCTCTTCACAGTTCCTGACACCAATCCAATTAGTACAAAGTAACCTGCATTCATTTTTGTCCAAGTACAATACTTATTGGAAATGAGCAAGTTTGAGTTTGTTTCATGTATTTTCCCTCTCTCTGAAAATAAATTATGCAGGTTTGTCTACAAACACTATTTAGAAATCAGTGCCAGAAATGCATTTCACAGAACGATGAAATCACAGAACATCCCCAGCTGGAAAGGACCCAAAAGGACCATGGAGTCCAACCCCTGGCTCTGGAAATTTCTGTTACCACACTCCATGCAAAGCTACAATCACAGCTCAGGACTTCAGAGAGTGATCTGGAGGTTGAGAATTAAAAAAACTGATCCTCTATTCAGAAAGCTGGATGGGGTGGAGGGGCTGTGTAATGTGTGGAGATCTCTGGAACTAAAGAGAGACTTGAAAATCCGAGAATCACAGAATGGTTTGGGACAGAAGAGACTTTAGGATCATCCAGTGCCACCTGCTGCCATGGGCAGGGACACCTTCCACTGTCCCAGGCTTCTCCAAGCCCTGTCCAACCTGGCCTTGGGCACTTCCAGGGATCCAGGGGCAGCCACAGCTTCTCTGGGCACCCTGTGCCAGAGAGATTCCCACCTCACAGGGAGGAATTTCTTCCCTATATCCCATCCAACCTTCCTCCTTCATCTTAAAGCCACTCCCCCTTGTCCTGACGCTCCAGGCCCTTGTCCAATCCCTCTGCATCCTTGGGGAGAGCAGACATTCACATCTGGACTTTTCACAGTGGCTGAACCAGTGAGAGAAGATGTGACAATGTCCTAGGTAACAATGAAAGATGTGCCCAAAAGTCTGTATTCTGTCACCATCTTCATGAGCTGTCAAAACCAGGTGGGGCAGAGCTCCCTGCCTCCTCCCTCAGCACTATCTCCTATTCATGGCCCATCAGTGCCTTGCCCATGGCTCACAGATAACTCTGGGCTATCTCCTGTTCATGGCCCATCAGTGCCTTGCCCATGACTCACCATCCCATTGTGAGATGCTCTACCCAGAGGGAGGAACCAAGCATTCCATCCTGGATATAATCTGAGATTTCAAACACCACAGCAGCCTTTCCCACTGGATTCCCAGAGGACAAGAGCTACAGAGCCACCACTGGACCTTCTGAGGGAGACCAGACCTATCTCCAGGATCACTGCTCCAACAGAACCACATCCATCACTTCAGGAGGATGCAGCCACCATCTTATCAGACTGCTACTGCTGCCCTGACTGACAGCTTGTCAGGTCGTATCTGACTCTGTCAGTTTGAACCAGTGTTTTTCCTGCCTTGTTTTATATATATATTAGTAAAGAACTGTTATTCCTATTCCCCATATCTTTGTCTGAAAGCCTCTTAATTTCGAAATTATAATAATTGAGAGGGAAGGGAGGTTGCATCTTCCATTCCAAGGGAGGCTTCTTCCTTCCTTAGCAGACACCTCTCTTTCAAACCAAGACAAATAACCACACGAACACAGCCACATAGCTGACGAGGTCGTGGTTTGGCAAGCTTCCAAATATGACCCAAAATTGAAGAGACCCTCAATGTGGAAAGGAAAGGACCAAAGAAACGAATGCCAGTAAAATGGCAAGCCTGGCTCCAGAAATCCAGCTGGTGGAAGGAAACAAGTCTGGGATCCTTGATGTCTGAGCCTGGCTTATCAACTTGATTAGCTCAGTAGGCCTGTGCCAGTGGACTTTCATAACTGTACTTGGGCTGAGTCTTTAATAAAAACCAATAATAATAGACACTAATAAACAGTTTCAGATCTCACTTGGTTGATAAATAACTTATCCTCACCACCAAACAAAGAAATTCCTCAGATAAAAATGTTCAGTTGTCCATGTGGCTCCCACAAATTAACTAATAAATAAATAGTTATTGACCTCACAGTTTTATTCCAGCTTTTAGTAGCAAGATATAAATACATTTTCCTGTAGGTGGACTTGGTACTGTGCTCAGAAACAGGATAATTTTGGATTAATAATTTCTAGAGTTATTTGAATCTTGGAGAACAGATCTGGTAGGAGAGTTGTTTTTTTAGTGTAAACTTCAGAGGTAGTGAGTGACATAAAGAAACTCCAACTCCTATAATTCTCAGGGCTTGGCTCTGGAAGTTTGAAGAGCATTTGAACTTCATGTGTTAGGCATACATTTAATTTTGAAGGGGACTATATATTGGGAATTACATCATTTAATCTATGAGAAAGACTTCTCCTTGAAATTAATTCAGCCAGATTGTTCCACCATATGTTTCTCCTAAATTTCCCCAAGTATTCCAGGAGTCAACCAAACTCCAGCATATTTTAGCTTGTTTATCTTTAGATGCAGAACTGATCTGGGCAGCAAGAGCTGTGTGTTGTTTAATCACCCGAGCACTCAGCAGTTCTTGCACGAAATGTGCAATACAGCAGCAGTGTGGTACTTTCTAGGAGGATAGTGGGATACCTCTTCCTTGGGAAGGCTTTTTTATGGGAATATATTGTTTACAGATGATGCTGAAGAGCTCATTGTTCTGACTGCTTCCCATGTAAACTCCCCATCAACCCGAGATTTGTTAAAATGTCCATTTTTCAGTGGGCACGGGCAATGGAAAGGCACTTAATGAGTTTAAATTTGCCACTGAGAGGGAAATCCATGAAGAGGAATTGGTAGGGAATTTATTTAACCAACCCCTTAAACAACCAGACCTGCAAACAGCCGAGCTGCAAGGTGCCAATACCAAGTTTACACAACACTTTTAATTTAGCTGCATAGCAGCAATTATTCTCTTTTAACTCCCAGGCTCTGGGGAGTGGAGAGGTGCAGTAACAGTTCATGGCAGTTTCTTTTACCTGATGGAGAGGCAGGATTTGTGCTATGGGGCAATGCAAGAGGATTTTGCAGTTTAAGTGAGGAAATATTGCTTTTCCTGAAGAACAGGGCTGTGCTTCAGCAAAGTCTGATTGCAGTCAAACTTCATGAAAATGGGTAGAAACAGATGTAATGCACGAATATGCCTAATTTCTGTTGTTTTGGATACAGGCAGGAGAGATAAAGGGGGAAATAGCCAATTTCTGGAGATTTAAAAATACCTGACACTCAAAATCGTGCTCCATATTGCCTCACAATAATTGTTAATTTGCCTGTAACTCCTCAATCAAAACAGTACCTCTAAATCGTATCAGGCCTTGCAATCTCACCCCTATTGCTTGAAATAAATAAATAAAATGGAAAACAAGCACAATCTAACTTGTTTGACAGCCTAGCTGACTACACTGAATAGCAAGATCATGCAAACCGCTGCTTCTTTGCTCCAATTAAAGTGATTGATAGAGATTGAACAACTGAAAATGCACAAGACCTGGCAAAATCTAATTAGCTAAAACCAGAAAAAGTATTACACTGTGAGCAGATCTGGGCAAAATAATTGATTTAGAGGAAAAACTGTGTGTTGGGTTGAAGAACGAGGACAGGCTTTGATCAATCACTGAAATTTTAAATAATTTATTTTGATAATTCTGGTGAAAGAAAAGATAAGAAGGTGATTCCTAGAAAGCTGAAAACAGTCAGGCATTCTTCAAGGTAACTTTTTAAAAATTATTTTTACTGGTTTAAATTGAAATTAAAAGGTGGGGTTATAGATTTAGTGACATATTGGGAGAGCCCTTACAGAGAGGTCCAGCCATACAAGATTTACCCTTTCTTTTAGAAGGCTGTTTTCTTTCTTTACGAGAGAACTAAAACTGAGAACTTCCAAGTTTTTCAGGCCTCAGCAATTCATTTTAGCAGTTACATTCCTAGTACACCAAACGGAGCTCCAGTTTGAGGATGCAGGGTGGGGGTTAGAAAAGCTAAACTCTGCCTGGAGTTGGACTTGGAAAGGGATGTGGAGGGCAGCAAATAGGGATGTGAGCAGCAAGAAGGAAGATTAGGAAGAAAGTGGGTCTGTTGGTCACTGGTGCAAGGAATCGCTAAGTGATTCTCAAAGAAAAACCCCCCAAAGACATAAAATCCAGATAAAAACTGTATTAGGATCATTTCCTATTGTCTTCCAAACACTCAGTTTTTGTTTAAGCTGCTGCAGACTAAATAAGCATGAAATTTAACACTTTTTTTTTCTTCTTCTTTTGGTGGTGGTGGTTATTTATTTTTTTCTTTCCCAAGTGTCAGTAGTGAAAAGAGATGGATGGAGAAACGAGTGCCACAGTTGAGAGGAATAACAAGGAACAGCATCACTTCGGCTGTTGCAGTGTTTTTTATCCTTTTTTTTTTTCCCCCCTTGATGTAGATGGGTATTTCACAAGCCTCTAATAGGTTCAGAAATTAATCTGAAACAGCAACCCATAAGTTACAGTTTTAAGGTTGCAGGCTCTCCAAGGCTGAGAAATTGAACTGGAAGTGCTGTGAGGATGGTGTCTCCCCTGGGGTTCCTGCTGAGCAGCTCTGTCTCATCAGCTAGCGAGCAGAGGGAAATCTGTGTGGTGCATTGATGTGTCTGTTCCTGTCTGTCTCGATCGAATGCACGTGAAAGTTCCTCACTGAAGTTATTTAAGGCTTAATAAATTATTAGGAGGTTATTTTGTTCCCCCCAGTGCTTGCTGGTGAGAGCGCTGTGCTCGTTCCTGCCCTGGTGGCAAGGACATGAGTCCTGCTTGGTGACCACAGGGATGAGTTGCAGCTCTCCATGTGTGCAGAGGGGTCACTCACCTGGACATGGGCAGTCCCAGTGGCCTGAGCCTGGTCTTACTGGTCAGCTGATCAGGCCTGAAGCACCCCAGCAGGTCCCACACCGTGGGGCTCTCTTGCATATAGGTAAAACCTTATTAAATGAAAGCCTTGTTGCCTTTTTAAGATCATGGCTCAGTCCTGTTACTCTGGCTGGAGAAGGACCATGAGAAAAGCCTGAGAGAAGAACAACAATTAGTTTTTACCCATGTAAATATGGTACAACAGGAGCAAGAAAGTTAAACAATAGGAGAAAAATAGCAACATATCTGCACCTGGTATTTTTCTGAATGCCTGAATGCTTATGCTATAGGTGACCAATGGCAGTATATTGGAGTTAACAATAGCCAATGAACCTACTGTAGTAATTTAGTAGCCAATAATTATGTAACACAAATCATAACAGCCAAAAGTCTGTGAAAAGAAGGTGCTTTGTTTAATAAAGGTTTTTTTGCACATTGTCCGAGGTACAGCCTGTGTGTGTCACATCCACCCCAACAGTGACACAGCTCAGGTAACTGGTGTGCCCCCATGATGTCCCCAGATGTGTGCTCCACGTTCCCTACAGGATCCTACCCCTGGACCAAACGTGGCCAAACAGGAACCAGGTGTTTTCTCACTCAACTTTGATTATTTTTACATGCACAGGTTGTTTACTTGCAAGAACAAACCTTCACCACCCCTTCTCTCATTTTTCCTAAGTTCTTTACACCCCAGTGACTCCTTCCCTCCACGTTTGCCCCTCTCCCATCAGGAGTTTTACCAATTCCCACAATCCCCTTGAAACATCCTTCAAACTTGCTTTTTTCTATGGAACTTATGATGATCTCATTTCCTCTCTTTTAGTCAGGGAGCAAATTCTGAGTGAAACCCTGCAAGGTTCTGCATGAGCAGCTCCTTCCCTGTCCACCAGTGTCCTATCTTGAGTCTTCTGTCATAGGATCACAGAATCCCATACTGGCTCGGGTTGGAAGGGATTTTAAGATCATCCAGCTCCATCAGGGACAACTTCCACTAGCTCAGGGTGCTCCAAGCCCTGTCCAACCTGGCCTTGGACACTTCCAGGGATCCAGGGGCAGCCACAGCTTCTCTGGGCACCCTGTGCCAGGGCATCCCCACTCTCACAGGGAACAATTCCTTCCCAATATCCCATCTCTCCCTGCCCTCTGGCAGTGGGAAGCCATTCCCTGTGTCCTGTCCCTCCATCCCTTGTAAGAAGTCTCTCTCCATCTTTCCTGTTGGCTCCCTCAGGCACTGGAAGGAGTGTCCCTGAAGTGCTCCTTGTCAGGGTTTATGCATCCTTGCCTTTAATCTTCTGCTTTCCCACTCCTTTGCTTTTGCCTTTCACGCTGAAAGCCATTAAAGAGTTGTCCCTGAAACCCAAACCTCTTCCTGCCACACTCAGCGCCTGAACCCCACCCCATGCACAGCTAATCCCAGGTGTGACAGCCTGGGCAGAACTCACAGAGCAGGAAGAGGTTGCTAAACACAGCGTGGGTGAGATGTTCTGGTGCACTGAGTGAGGAGAAATTTCCCCAAATCTCCCTAAATATCTGGGATGATACAGGAACCCCACAGCAATCAATGGCAATACAACTCCCCTGGGTTTTATTTTTGTTTTTTTTTCTCAGCCGAGAAATCTCTCGGGTGTGAATTTTTAGATGGGTATATTTAGATCTAATACCGATTTCCAGTCCTTTCCACTCTGTTGCTCTCTCTGAATATCTAATGAATAATGCAATGTAAATTAAATTGATGACTGGATGTTGCAGTGGGGCTTGACAAGTGTTTCTTGAAGTTTACAGACATCCACATATCTTGACTCCTCAGGTGCAGCAGCTCTGAGTGGTGTTAGAGGAAGATGAGGAGAAAAATTATCTGTATCAAAAAAAAAATGAAGTAAACTTTTCAAGTAGAGTTTACAAAGTAATTTTGACACCCTCTCGACTCAATAATAATTCCTCACCTTCTCTTTCCATCGTATGCAGTTTGCTCTACTCCCTTCTGCACGAGGGAATCTGGGTTTTCTTTAAACTGGTGCTGATTTATGTTAAAATATTTTATTAATTTGGTAATCTTTATGCCATCCTTTCAAAATGCAAACAGAGCTGTCCTGTGGGAAATCCGCTTGGCTGCCTTGGGGCTGAAATGCACTGCTTTATAATGTCAAACAGTGGCACCAGGGTGAATTTCTTCCTGAGCTGAGACACACTGCTTGAGAGTATCAGACCTACAGCCATAATTTTAATGATAATTTATTGTTCCTGAGAAGGGGAAAAGGAGGTCAGATGTGTATATTGGTTCAGCAAGCACGTGCTGTTAGTCATTCCCTTGCTCAGCCTCTGCAGAGATGATGGAGAGGAAAAATGAAGCATAATGCATTCTCAAGGTTGCCAGGAGCAACTAATGCTTCCAAATTGGTATTCATGTTTTATTACATCTTAAATTTCAGCACCTTAAAAACAATAAAGGAAATTGCATTTTCACAAAGAGTCTTCCTTCAGGGAATGTACTTCAAGTTTACTGTCTTTTTTCTGATGTCTTTGTCCGTGTCTTATGAACTTCTTTTTTTCAGAGAGAATATGTATCTATATATCTATATCTCTATCCATCTCCAACCTGCCCTTGGACACTTCCAAGGATGGGGCAGCTCCACTGAATTCACCTGGAATCTGCCTCTTTTTGGAGATGTAACCAAGCACTTTCCCCAGAGCAAGAGCTAGAGGGAAGGAAGAAAAAAGCATTTGTCCACCATTGTTATTATACAACTACAGTAGTGTTTTTAATGAAAAAATGTCAGTAGCAATGAATGGATCCAATAGAGATCCTCTCAAATGAAAATATTACAGGGCAAACTCTTAAAGTCTAATTTGTTCCTGCTGGACATGGAACTGTCACACTGGCATGAAGAATATTAGAGCGAGTACAAAAGAAATGGAAATGAATGGCTGGAGAAAAAAGAAGTAATATCTTTGAAGTTCAGAATTTCTTATCATTCCACGGACTTAATACAATTTACATTGACTGTGGTAGGTTATTAATAAAAAATACATTGATCAGAAAACTTTTGTGTGTTATGAACATTCAAATAATTTTGCTTCACGGAGGTAACAACTTATTCAAAGGGAAGAGATTGTCAGATGAAGCCTAAAGAAACCATCCCTATTCTCTTACTCCATGTTCTTACTGCTTTCTGTGTTAAAAAGGAAATAATAACAGTGAAGGATTGCTGAACTGGGGTTTGATTGTGGCAGGAAAACAAGAGTTCTGGCATCCAGCTGCTCCACACTGCTCTGCACAGGGAGGTTTTCATGGCATCACCACAGAAGAGAAGTGCAAAGAACCCAAAAATCAGCCCAAAAAGCTGATGGGTTTTTTCTGCCCATTTCATGACCATAAATCCAAACCCAGTCCATTAGCTCCCCTCTGAGTTACCACCACTCCCTATTCCCTTTCCAATATATTTTGGCAGGAGAGTTGAGTACCCTCTTGATGAATCCCAGTAATTATTTCAATGACACTGCTACTTCCAGTTGTGACACTGGAAATGTGTTTGATTTGGTGATTCACAACAAATTATCCCTTTTCTCTACTTGAAGATCACTTCTTGCTTTGTTTCCATCCACTAGGTAATGGAATTTTCTAGGATTATTATAAATTTAATTGTATTTTTACTCGGTAAGTTATAAAAATATTATTCTTAAAATTAGTAAAAAAATCAAGAAAAAGATGAAAATTTCTTAAAATATAGGGAGTTATATAAGGTAAGAATAAGATATTATTGCTCTGTTATCCATAAAACGTTATTTGAGAACACTGAGATGCCATTAATCATCTTTCAGAAGGTTAAAAATGCATAAAACTCTACAGAACAGTGGCTTTAAAAGAAACCTTATCCAATTTTTGCCGCCTGTGCAGATTTTTGCATTACTTGCTGCAAGGTCTATAAGGCAAAACCAAAGGGTGAGGACTGTAAATTTGTATTAGAAAATGATTTAAAGTGATGCCTGTGAATTCACAACTTCTGCTATAGAAAAACTTAGTTTCAGAATTTTTTGCTTGAATTATTGCTGTTAATACCACTCAATTTACTTTAAAAACTTGCACACAGTAGTCTCTTTTTCCTGTTCTTTCTCACCATGTTCCCAGTGCACATTTCCTTTGTATTCTGAGCTATAATCTGCTTTTCCTCTTCCAAACCGCCACTTACATTTCAGGTGGCTTCCACACAAAAGTACAAATACCTCAAATTTAGCAACATTCCTGTTCTCCCAAACTGAAGATCTTTCCCCGTTCATCATTTCTATGTATTCGTTGTTGATTACATTTGTATAATTACACTCAAAAGAAGCATTTCAGTGCCAACCTGTAGAAATGATGTGGCCCTATTTCTAGGGCCTGCTCCACAAAATGATTCTGTGTTCATAGATTTGTTGAAAATCAGAAATCTGAAGGCTTTATTATCAAGATATTATCAAAAGGAAAATCAAGCTTTTCTCTCTCCAGCCTCTTAGCTCGAGAGCATCTGCGTGTCTGTCTGTGAACCAACAGTCTCTGTGTGTGTACATTGTAAAATATGAAAACACATCCAAAAATGGAAATTCTCATTAGCCAAGAAGAACACATTATCAAAACAACTGTCATATTTACATTTTTCTCTACCTGAGAAAAATTCTGACAGACTTAGTTCTGCAAGAATTTGTCAGGTAGAAAATGCCTAAAAGAAATAATTTTCTGAGTTACTACACCAGCCTCCCCATGCTACTTTAGTATGCCTCAGGTTCTGCTCAGTGGAATGATTTCATTAGGTTTTTTTCCCTCCTGATACTTCTGATGCATCACTTTTCTGTTGTCTCCCATTTATTGTGGTCTCTTGTTTCTCCTCTTGCTTTGTGCCTGAGCGCCTTTTCCCTGCACCATTTTCCCTCTCTGCCCTTCCCTTCCTTTTTGGAGATTCCTGGCACCTCTTCCCAGGCCAGGAGGTTCTGCTGAGGGGAGGCATGGAAATATCCTCTGTTACTGAACCTGTCTTTTAAAGGCTCTTTCATTCTGTGGCCACTCCTGCTGTTGGAAGTGCCAACTGCTCATTCCCGCTTGGGCAGATTCCACAATCCAGCCCCGTCCAGCACCTCGGTGTGGCATCCATCAGCTCTCAGGTGTGCCCTCTGTGCATCCAAGCATCACTCCTGATGCCTTAGGTTTTAACTTTTCTCTGTTCCCAGCCCTGCAGTGCCCAGTGTAACTCTGCAGCGCCCTGGAGCTCGTTCAGTGCTGTTCTCTCATGCTCACACTGACATAACAAAGCCTCTCCAGCTCGCTCTCCAAGGACACCCAGACCCTCCTGGGCCCAACAACTGCAAACCTTCATCTTGGGGAGAGAGAGGGGGGCAAGCTTGGGCAAATTCCATCCTTGCCTGGCTTCTGCTTGGGCAGTTGATGCTGATATCAAAGTGGGAAGAACTCGGGAGCTGGCATTGTCCATTTTGGGATGCACTGAGGCAGGAGCCTCTGGAGCCCAGAGTGTGACCTCTGAAGGCCTTTCCAATAAATCCCTCCTTTATCCCTTTATTTCTGTCTGGTCTCTGTTTCTAGGTAGCCATTTAAGGCATCACTGAGATCATTTCACATTTCTCCTTTCCGCTCTATGAACTGTTTGCCCTGACAGTTCTTCAAGACAGATATTATCCCTCTATATTATTATTAAAAAATAAAGGTAATGAAAACAAGCTACTGTTATCAATTGTGGTCAAAAATGGTGCAACAATCCAGACAAACTGCATTTTCCACTAAATTCCTTTGTCCAAATTATGAAAGTGGATATTTTTGATCTCAAAATTTAAGGAAATCATAACAAAATTAAAAAAACCCCCTTTGCTAAATGCAGGTAACTCAAACTCCAACTGGCTTTTCTTTCTCCATAAGTTTCACATGGATGTAGACAAATGTTTCATTTCATTCCAAGTGCTGTTATCAACCCCATGGGAAGCCCTTCTCACTCCCAAGACCTGGCAGTGTTTTGTCATCCAAAACCAGTAGGAAAAAGTAATAACAAAGGTCACCTGAAGTAGTTTTTGTTTTCCAGAAATCTATATCCTTCCCCAGTGAGGTTCAAACTGGCGTGTTCTTTTCCTCAGGTGATCCATTTCCAAAATTGTTCTTCACAAAGCAACAATCTCTGCAGAAGACTAGAAACACAGTACAAAAGAATTGTAAAATCTGACCAGATCGTTTTGTACTTATGGCAGCTTCAGTGATGAAATTGGAAACAAAAATGCAAGTGAGGCACAGGCGCTAAATTTGCACAGGAAATTACTTAATTGATAGGTGCCATATCTCAGTTCTGATGCTGCTTAAAAGCCAGGCAAGCCCCTGAGCCAATCGAAGATGTGATCTGAATGATGTTGAAAGATTTGTTGGTGGACTTGCTTTCATCTTATCCCTATTTTTACTGTCTTCTACTTCTCATAGAAGTCAGAGAAAACTATGCACAGGAAACCTGTTTGAGAATAAATCAAAACTCTGTTAATCAGGAAGCATCCAACTGACTTCAATGTGATTAGGACTAGGTCTTGGAATCTCTTAATTTTAGTCTTACAAATTCCCTCTAGCAAATTAAAAGAAGAATTATTAGTTACTATTCAAAATTCAACTGAGTTTATTAAAAACTCAGCTGGGTATCACCCTGAGGAACCTGATCTAGTGTTGGAGCTGGTCTGGTTTGGAGCAGGTGGTTTGAACAAATGATTATCAGAGGTCTTTCTTAAAAAAAAAAAAATCAAGAGAACCTCTCAACTCTCCAGGAAAAAAATTTCTCAACTACCGCAACAAATCCTCATAACTCAAACATTTTCCACATTCTTGTAGGAAGAAAGAGATTTGGTCTCTTAGGAATAGCAGTTCCTATCTTAAATAATGACACTTTTCTCTTATTTTTGGAATTTCTCCACCTGAGCCCTAATTCAGGTCTCATGCTCTTGCTATATACGAAGCAGCAGGATACAGTAGATCTTGTCCTCATTATTTTCAGCTTCATTTTCTCTCAGAGGTACTGCACTCATGAAAGTTTGACTCTGCCTATTGGCAGGTTGCAAAACTTAAAAAGTGACAGTAAGCATTAAAGGTTGGCATTAAATATGGTCAGAGACAAAGAATTCACCTAGGGGTGGCTTGGCCAAGGCAGATGTTGGTGACTTATTGCAACCAGAGAAAGAAATAAATGGTGAAAATGCTGTTTCTTGGGGGAAATGTTCATGGGGAACATGGGCCCACTGTAGTTTTGCACCCTGCAGGAGCTCAAGGCTGCACTTGGAGCTCTGTGTGCAGAGGCCAGGACAGAGCAAGGACTGGAGGCACCAAGTAAGTCTTGCTGTAATTCCTACGAGTGCTCCCACCTGCTCCTCAGGGCACAGAATACTGAATTAATTCCTTTGTTCCACTTTTTGCTGGTTATTATAATCCAACAGAGAGCAGAAATGGCAATATAGAACCTTTGTGTACACCTTGAAGCCCCAAATACGCAGAAAACTGCAAAACTCTCTGTGGCCTCCAGCCACAAATGCCGTAATCTCTGATCCTCTAAATAGGTGGATCCCAAAGAAATACAGGTATCTAGAAGAAAAAAAAACAACAGGACCCCTGAAGCAAGTCCTGCAACTTGTTTTTATTGAGGTACACACCTACATTACTTAATGAACCATAATTAGGTTTTACCATCACCTTTACACTAATGAACACAGCAAACAGGAAATTCCTCATCCTGCAGAGCTGACAAATATTAGTCAGAATGAAGTGTTGGTAGCTGCTGCCAGCCAGTTTTCCATGCTAGCAGTGTTTATTGGGAATTATAAGCTGATTTTCACTGTCCCTTAACAATTTCATCTCTACAGGAAGTTTTTAGCATGGATCCCCACAGCACTTGTGAGTCACACAGGGGGAAGGAGACAATTCAGTGCCATTTTTTGGGACACAGACATAAGATCACAAATTTCCTGAAGGGTTTAGGTTGGAAGGGATCTCAAAGCCCATCCAGTGCCACCCCTGCCATGGGCAGGGACACCTTCCACTGTCCCAGGCTGCTCCAAGCCCTGTCCAACCTGGCCTTGGACACTTCCAGGGATCCAGGGGCAGCCACAGCTTCTCTGGGCACCCTGTGCCAGGGCCTGCCCACCCTCCCAGGGAACAATTCCTTCCCAATTGCCCATCTAAACCTTCTCTCTGTCAGTTTGAAGGTTGGGGATTTTTAATCTGAGGCAAGACAGGTTAAAGTGTCACACAAAAGAGATTTGGAAGAATTCGTTTCTTTGTTATTGTACCTTAAACCATAGGCACAGAGCTTCTACTATTTCTCTCTATAGACAGGAGCCTCTTCTATCCAGAAAGATGTGGCTATGTTTAAATTTTGACTGCTAAAGAGAAGGTGTTCAGAATGTGTTTAATGTGTTTTTGTATTTCAGGATTCTTAGAGAAACTGCTACCACTGTGATGAAAAATACTTGTAAACACACACCCAGGAAGAGTTTCTTTTTATTACTATTAACTGAATCAGAATTAATATCTTTATTTATTATTTATTTTTATAATAAATAATTAAATATTAATTTAATTAAAAATAATTTTATTTAAATAATTTTTATTACTATTATTTTTATTATTATTTATTTTTTCCATCACTATTTAACATATTGTCTACATGCATTTTTTTTTTATTAAGACCCGTATTTCATTTCACGGTGTTCTATGTTTTCCGGTGACAAATTGGGAGAAGAAATGCAAAAANGGGCAGGGACACCTTCCACTGTCCCAGGCTGCTCCAAGCCCTGTCCAACCTGGCCTTGGACACTTCCAGGGATCCAGGGGCAGCCACAGCTTCTCTGGGCACCCTGTGCCAGGGCCTGCCCACCCTCCCAGGGAACAATTCCTTCCCAATTGCCCATCTAAACCTTCTCTCTGTCAGTTTGAAGGTTGGGGATTTTTAATCTGAGGCAAGACAGGTTAAAGTGTCACACAAAAGAGATTTGGAAGAATTCGTTTCTTTGTTATTGTACCTTAAACCATAGGCACAGAGCTTCTACTATTTCTCTCTATAGACAGGAGCCTCTTCTATCCAGAAAGATGTGGCTATGTTTAAATTTTGACTGCTAAAGAGAAGGTGTTCAGAATGTGTTTAATGTGTTTTTGTATTTCAGGATTCTTAGAGAAACTGCTACCACTGTGATGAAAAATACTTGTAAACACACACCCAGGAAGAGTTTCTTTTTATTACTATTAACTGAATCAGAATTAATATCTTTATTTATTATTTATTTTTATAATAAATAATTAAATATTAATTTAATTAAAAATAATTTTATTTAAATAATTTTTATTACTATTATTTTTATTATTATTTATTTTTTCCATCACTATTTAACATATTGTCTACATGCATTTTTTTTTTATTAAGACCCGTATTTCATTTCACGGTGTTCTATGTTTTCCGGTGACAAATTGGGAGAAGAAATGCAAAAAATAGGATTCTGGAAGATCTGCATAATTTTACTTCCCCCATAGAGAAAGAAAGAACCAAGTAATTATGGCCTAGGTGGACATAAATTGTTATCTTTAAACAAAAATGTTCTATGACTGTGCTCAATTCCTTCACTTAATCCACTCTCCAGATGTTTCCATAGTCTGAAGTTGGAATAAAAGTAACAAACTTCTTAATTAGACTTTCCTAATGATAAAATTTGTTCTTGCAACTTGTGCTAGAGTAATCCCCAAACCAGAGTGTCACTAGAGAACACAAAATGAACACATGCACACACACAGTGAATGTGAGCAGAAAGAGAGGAAGTCTTTATTTTTTTACCCCCTTTTATACATTTTTCTGGAACCCCGTGGATTGGATAGTGAGATCTTCTCCTCTCCAATTCACTGGTTCAGGTAGAAGTCCATCAAAAACCTCTTCTATCAGGAATGGAATGGAAACAAGAGAGACAGTCACAGAAACACTTCTTTGTTTATATAAAATGCATAAGAAACTCTATAGCAAAAATGCAAACAGAATCAGAAGGCTGAAATCCAGGGCGACGCCAGAGCTGAAACTTTTCTAACTTTTAGGGCAGAAAATTTGAGGAAAGAAGGTGCTTTGGCTAGACTGGCTCTCCACAAGCAGGTTGGAATGGTGTTTGTGGTCAGACTCCACAGCACAGGAGATCCAGGACCTTTTGGACAGCAGATGGAACACAATCCAATGAAGGAGATGAGGAAGAAGGAAGATTTTTCTTTGCCATTCCTACTGGCAGAATTGGGTATTCTGAGAAAGTGAGCCAGTTACTGAATTGTTAATATCCTTCTCAAATTACCCACCCAAAGGCAAAGTGATCACCTCCCACTCTTCCATGAGGATGGGAGCTGCTGCTGCTCCCTCATTTCAGTGAGCTTTTACCCCTGAATGAATGATTTGCATTTTTACATAAATCTCAGAAAGGAAGCTCTGCATCATTTTACATGCTGGAATTACACCCAGCTTTGGATAAACCTATTTACACTTCTGAAATATCCAGCAGAGGTGGATCCATAACTTTGTCCTGCACGGATTTCCTTGAGGAAGCAGAGGAACTCAGGCAGCACATCTGCAGTCTGTAGCCTTGCCTTTGATGACTGAGCTGCCACGAGAGATTCTTTCAGCCTTTTACAGCTCAGGCTCAGCCCCACAAAGCCTGGCTCACTTTCCCCAGCTGGATGGGGAGAAGCTCCTGGGTTGAGACAAAGAAATTTTCATAGGTAAATCAAAAACTGCATGTGCAAGCCAAGCAAAATAAGGAATTCATTCCCTGCTTCCCATCAGCAGATGTACAGACCAGTAATCTGTGAACATCCAGTTGTTTTTGGAACACTTCCAGGGATGGTGAAAGGGGAAAGGGAAGAGGTGGAGTGTCTGTCATTCTGCCTTGCTGCTTTGCAGTAAGATTTGATTCCCAGCCTACCTGCATGTGGCGTGCTTTGAAATTAGTTAGATGATGAAATGGAAGTGATGAAAGAAATGGTGAAGAAGCAGAAATCAGGAGAGGGTTTTAAGAAAGCTCTATTAACATTATATAGTATTTTCTACTGCAGAAGATCATCAGAAGTAAAAGGGAAGGAGCCAAACATCTGCAGCTGTGATTGCTGCAGCTCGATTGGAAAAACAAATGAGCAGCACCAATGGAACAAAGAAAGCAGGTTGCAAAGACTTGTCCCCTTATTTGAAGTGTTCAAATATTTCATTCCTTATTTCAAGGAATGAACATTTTCCTGGTAGGCACTGCTGGGTGAGGGAGGTGTGTGCAGGACACCAACCCTACCTGCACCACTCACCGTGCTGGGTGCCTGGACAATGCCCTCTGCCAATGTCACTGAGAAACTCAGGTCAGCTCTGGAGGAGGCTCCAGGCAGCACTCAGGAATTTCTGTTGCTTCTGGGGGTCATCTTTCAGATGGAATGAAAAGCCCGAGTATTGATGGGGCACAGTAGTTAAATAGCCCTTGGAGGAATTAGCTTATTAACCTTGTGTCCTGGCTAAATCCCAATTCCAGCAATTAAAAATTTGCTCTCTGAAGTTCTCTCTGCAGATTTGATGCAGCTCATGATTAATAAGTTCCTGCCATAAACTCTGTTTCTGGTTTAACTGAGAAATATTTAAGGGCAGTTGTGCTCCACTCCAGGGATGAAGGAATGGATTCAGACTTTTTTTAGGAGTCATAACATCTGCTGTTTAAATATAAAACACTAACATGAACATCACCTTCATTCACAGGAAAATCAGAGAGGCTGGAAAATTTCTGAAAACACTTTTACCATATGAACTTAGAGGAAAAACAAGAGTGGCAATTTAGAAGCAACAGTTTAATTAAAAATAACGGAGTTTAAACTACAAAAATCATTTGCATTTCTAAAATCGTCTCTTCTTTAAAATCTCAGAACTGTAAAACTCAGCAGGATCAAAAGACTATCTTGGGAGTAAGTAGTCAGATTCACAGAATCATGGAATATCCTGAGCTGGAAGGGACCCATGGGGATCTTCCAGTCCAACCCCTGGCCCTGCCCAGGACACCCCAAAAATCCCTCCCTGTGCTGAGCTGATCCTTCACATAAAAAGATCCCTCTGATGATGTTTTCTTTCTCCACATCTACTGCTTTATTTTCCTCTGTAATTAAAGGAAAAGAGAGACAGGAGATTAGAGCAGCTATGTCCCAGGTTGATCATTACGAAGTTACTTGAAAATCATATTGGAACATTCTTATCTATGAAATTTCTATTTATAAGCCAGTTTTACTGCAGGAAAGGGTTTCAGGTTATGTGAATGTCATATTTTATTAAGTACTACACTCTGAGTTTATTTCTAATTCCTCTCTCCATTAAATTAAACAGGGCACATGGTTATAACTTTAATTTCTTAATTTTATGAGAATTATCCAAGCAACACCTGGTCCCTGGAACAATTTAGTAATTCAGTGTTTTATTACAGAGTAACAACAGATTCCTCAAATTTGGGGCAATTTTTATTGAAACTTGGTCCATCCTCATCTAGAATGTTTGGTAAAAATCATAGGAATTTTGAATTTATTCTTTCAAACTTTCTGAGCATACTTGGCTACTTCTTATTAAACAATCTCAGAATAACTTAAAAACCTTAGGAGGAAAAAAAAACCATAAATCTGTATTCTGGGTTACAGAAACTGTGGTGGATTGGCTGATCTTTCAAGCAGAGCATGAAGTGACTGCTAATCGTATGTGCCTCAAGGCAGGAAACTCTAAAATATTAAAGCTGGTTTACTCAGGGTATCTCAGCTCTTTAATTTGACTTTGTCTGGTGCTATCTTTAAAAGTTTTATTTAAGCTATCCAAAGCATTAACAAAACATCCATTATGATCTGGGTTTGTAGAATTAAAATATGTTTGAAATCTTTTGGGGGGGGGGGTGGAAAAGGAGAAATTTATTGAATCTAATCTGCACAGTGATGGAATAAAGACGTGAATGTTCTCTGTGTGTGTTGTGTGCTGCTGGTAGGTTTGCAGGGCTGCCTAGAAGCTGGGGAGGTCATCGATATTAGACTGGGGAACACAAGTGGTTAACTCCTCTTTACTTTCAAAATATCAATTGGAGTTTTGGCTAAATAGGTTCACATCAATAAATGCCATCTACAGGCACCAAAAGAACCTTGGAATTTGGTTCTTGAATGGTTGCACATGATGAGATCCTGCTGGGCAGCATCTCCTTTGAGCTGCAAACTCTTCCCAAAACACATTTTCATTTCCCTGCTCCTTTCTGCCCAATCCTCACTGCGGAGGAAGGAATCCTTGGGAGACTCCACTGTGTCCCACAGCTCTGTCTGCTTCATTTTCCCCATCTTCACCCCCTAGGCTTTGCCCATGACTGTGCTGCCAAGAGATTTTTCTCCCTCTCATCATTTTCTCCTGCAGGGTACAGGAAACCTCTTTGTTTTCTCTTGAGTAACTCAGACTTCCCCAGCTTTTATTTTACCGTTGCACATTTTCCAGAAATGCTCTTTTCGAGTGATTTTTCAACCCTGTTCCCAAACTGTAAAGACCAGAGCTTAAGGACATGGTTTTGAAATTGTCATCTCAGTCCTGCTCTTCTCCTCACCCTGTGTGGGCTCCCAGGACCAAACTGGCTGAAGCCTTGTGCTTGGAACTTGTGCTCAGCCCCTTATCCACCACATTTTACATTTACACACTGTTGCCTCTGTCTCCCTGTCTCCCTGTGCTCCATCCCTGCACTTTCCCCTCTCAGTGTGCAATATCCTGCTACATCTGGCAGCCAAGAAGGTCCCTGGAGCCCCTGCTTGACAGAGAGATGCCCATCCCCATTCTCCTGAACACCAGCAATGTGCATTTTGCACACATTGCTGCCATCAGATGTTTGAATTAACCTGTTTGGAGCAGCCTGGTCCTTTACCAGCCTGTAATGTAAAGATATAATGGAGGTGGCTGTGCTAAAAATCATCTGAGAACTCCTCCTGTGACTGCCAATTCCAAACCCTCTAAGCACTCGTGAGCATAATATTATCTCCTCATCTCAGTCAATTTTCTTCCTGAATATTTACTGAATACTAAATTCATGCCCAAGTCAGTGATTGAAGAAGCAAGAAGTAATCCATATTTTCTTCCTCCTTGTCATGGGATTGCTTGAGAAAGTAAAGGAAGAAGCAAGAAATAATCCATATTTTCTTCCTCCTTGTCATGGCATTGCTGTGTTACAGAGGCAACTGTAAACCTCACCTAAGGATTGGGTTGATATAAACTGCATGTCTTCTTCTAAGTGATATCCTCAGAGCAAATTTTCCATTGATTTTGGGGCACTTTGCACTAGAAACACAGAGATGTTGGATATTTGAAACTCTGTGGTTATTTCTTGGCATTTTGCATCACCGGTGCGCCAAATTTACAATAAAGGTGGGCTCTTCATTGCAAAAAGATAATTTTTCCTTGGTTTCATAAAACAAGCTGTGATGACCCAGCTCTCAATTGTCCCAGCTCTTCCTTGGCCAAATATGTAGTGCAAATGAACCATAATTAATAAAAATAACACTTGATTGTTGCAGGTGAAGGAGGCAGATTTTCTGTTTGCATAATTACGGTGCTGATGATTGCTTAGCATGAATGTAGTTTAGGTAAAATGTTCTAAATTTTCCTAGTAAAGCAACCTAACCTAAAACCTTTGTAGTCCTAGGGGTTATAAATATTGCTGCTGTCACACCTCCTAAATATCTGTCCCTGCTTATGGCAGGGGATTGGAACCAGATAACCTAAAGGTCCCTTCCAACCCAAACTACTCTGATTCTATGAAATAAATTATCCTCTGCTGTTATTTTGGACTTAAATTTTGTTTGAGATGAGGAAACACATCTCAGCCCGAAGAGACAGCATGAAAAAGAAAGCAGAAGCTGAAAAGGTGATGGAAGATAGATAGATAGATAGATAGATAGCTCAATAGATAGATAGATGGATAGATAGACAGATAGTTCCTAAACCATTATCCTTCAACCTATAAACTGAATATCAAATAATTTTGCCCAAAAGTATCAACAAAACAGCTTGAGGGACATATGAGGAGTTGAGCTCTTTACCCCTCAATTTAATTTATCTTCTGCAGTATCCAGCTCATCTCCTTTTAGTGTGCTTTGCAGCATATTTAAAATTTCTTTGATTCCTCCCATCACCAAAAGGATGAGGAATATTCCCCAGGACTATTAACAGAGTAGCTCACAAAGTGGAGGCTACAGAATAAAAATAGGGGTGATATAATTAGCCATGCTATTTTAATGGAAAAGCTGTCAAAGCTGTAATGTGAAACTCTCGTTTAGCAAAGCCATCCTTAAATTGTTTCCTTTCTTGGTGATTTTTCTGACTCCAGCTCCACTGTCCTGACTGAAAGAAGTTTCTGTCTCCGAGAGTTTTGCTGTGTCCCTGAGTCTGGATGTCAGTGACATCTCTCACTGATTTCTGCAATCACTCTTTTCTACTGGCTAACCAGAAACCCTTCAGTTTAACAACTTCTAAACCATGTTTTTATTTTTTTTGTCACAGTTACTTGACATTCTTCAATGTAACCTGAATATACAGAGAAATGCACCTTCCTTTTAGTCTACACCTGCACAGGAAAACACGTATTGCACAATACCTGACCAGGTTTGTTTATTTCTGAGTGTTCTCTGAAACCAAACAGGGTTAATTAAACACCTCGGGATGCCAGCTGGCTGAGACAGAGTGGTTCTCATAATTTTCTTCTGTAATATTAATTCATGCATCTAAATTATTCATTTATATATATATATATAAAAATATAGAAATTTGCACTTCTATATGCGTGTTGTATATATTCATAGCCACAGTTGAAAAGGGATGTTTTATGCATAACTGTATTTCCTTCTGCATTGCATATTAACAACATTTCTGAGCTCTCCCCTCTCTCATTCCACCCTCACCAGTGCCATTTATTCTATAGGATGTCTGGAACATGGAAATTGTCTTCATTATACACCTGTGGAAAGAACATTTCAGTTGTGTTGGCAACAAATGTTGAAAATTTCAGTACTTGCAGCACAAACTACTCCTTCACTGCATCATTTTTCCCTTTATACAAATTCTAAGTTGAAGAGTAGGACTCAGCTGCTGGGAAAGAATATAAAAAAGTGTCTGAAATGTAATAAAGACAATACAACTTTATACCATAAAGACAAAATAGCCAAGCTGAGGAGGTATTTGCCTCTCTGGTACTACTTGCTGTGGCTTTCTCACAATACTCCTCAAAAAGCAGAAGTCCTGCAATGTTGTTTTTTTTTTAAATTTAAAATCTTTGTTATTATCAGAAAGAAAATAAACCTCATACAGGTCGGGAATTTATTATTGGTGTGCCTGAAACCTTATCAGGAATTTGGATTGGGCCAGTTCTATTAGGGAAAAGAAGGGAGGGAGGAGGGAGGAAGGAAGGAAGGAAGGAAGG
>VZRF01007132.1:89024-120963 GCA_013396875.1 Vireo altiloquus
ATGTATATTCAAGGTACATTGAAGTGAGAAGTGATTAGTCCATGTTGAACAGAATATTTCTGACTAACAACACTGTAGGGCAAGGAACGTGAACAGGAAAAAAAAGAGGAATTCCTAGGAAGCATTTCTGACTGCAAAATGATTGTTTGCACTTCTTTTGCATGGCTGTGTCCTGCCTACCTTCCTCCCTAAATTCACTCTTCCACTGCTCCCAGGGTGGTGACTTCACACCAGGAGAAGGACAAGTGTTAGAAGATGTAAGCATCCCCAGGTTCTCCATGAGGAGCAGTATGATGTTCTTCCTCACTCCAAGCACCTTTAGGGGTCATTTTTAGGCTAAAAATGTCCAATTCTTTGACTCATCTGCAATTCTACTTTACAGCTGAGCTTGGGACATGCAGAGTGCCCTAAGCATGCTGAGTCGAGGATCTTCACCTGCTTTTTTACCTCTACAACTGTTTTTGCTCAGCTCCTGGGTCAGCATTTCTTTTCCTCACCTTTTGCAGACCTGAGGACTCCAGAGCCAATCTGAGTCCTGTTTTTAATCACCCCATCCCTGTGCTCTTCTCCACACCATCCTGTGTTCCCACTGCCAACCCTCCTTCAATCCCACTGTCATTATATTCCTTACCCTACAGCATTCTCTTAGCCATAAATGCTCTGTTCAACTAATTGCTAATTGCTTTTCACTTCTCTATCAATTGAAAACTGTGGTTTAGCCAAAGAAACATAAGCAAAACATGAAAGGTAGAGCTACAGAGTCCTTTAAAATTTACTGCCAATGACAGTACAAATGACTTTTCCACAGGGTACAAATATGGCCAGGAAAAGAGATGGGGGAGTTAAGGAGACATAATCCTTGGACAAGTGGGAATATGCCAAATGTAGGAGCAGAGGCAGAAAGAGTTGATGTTACAGTTCCTCAGTGGGAATGTCTCAGATCCCTTTGGGTGGTTACACTGCAAAACCCACAGGAAAATGGGCAGATCCAGGCAACAGATATTTAAAAAAAAAAAGGAATTAAAAGAAGTAATTGAATGCATGTATTTAATATATACTTTTTTACTATTTTCAGGTTTCTGTTTAGCTGGAAGGTATTTCTCTCTTTTAATACAAACTTTTCTTATTAGTGCTGCAAGAATGAGCTGATATTTGCAACACCTCTGGTTTCATGGGAGTAATGACCTGTTTTTAGAAGGTTGGATGATCACACTATTAAGCATTTAGGTCTCCATTCATTTTCAGTATAAAAAGAACACTTTTTTTCACAGTCTAACTGAGGAATATTGGTTGATCTGCACTTGATAACAGATGACAGCTTACTAATTAGAATTGTTCCCAAAAAATTCCGTTTCACTGAACAGGTGACCTGCACTTATTAAACATTTCTCTGTTGATTTGAAAAATAACCACGATCATTTAAGCATGATTGTACAGAGCTATTTCCAACACTTTATTTTCCACAACTGATGCTTGTAAGTGCTAAGAAAAATTAGGAAAGACCATTAGCAAGACAAGCTGGACAGACTGAGCAAATAGCTCTGTACACCAACGAGCTGAAACACTTTTGACTGAGTAATTCACAGCATGTTTGCCATCGAATACTTGAGGGTGGGGGGAGGAATTGATTTTTGAGGAAGGATGTGTAAGGCATCACACATAGTTCTGTGCATTTTGAACACTCAGGGGGCAGCTACTCCCTGTCAGCAAAAGAAATTCCAATATCAGAGGAGAAACCTCAAAACATCAAAGTATTCCTTTATTATTTATGATTTCGTTTTTATTATTTTTTTCTTAATCAGCAAGTCTAGTATTTTATTTTAATACTTGTATATTATTATATTAGAATTTNATTATAAAATATGAATTATTATATAATGATACATTATGATATTATTATGCCTTATATGTGTAATTTTTTATATTATTTTACTTGACTACTTTTGCAAGTATGTAGAAAGGCAGCTTTTTAAAACAAATACAGTGTGAGAAGTCTTAGAGCCCACTTGCAAATCATGTGTAGAAAAATTTGCTTTTTGTCACTGGGGAGTTTGACAAAAATCACAAAATTTGTGCTCTTTCAGAGCTATGTGAGCCACACATTTGCTCTGGTTTGACCCAGGCAGCCCCTCACAGCCCCTTGGTCACTCCCCACCAGCAGCATCCGGAAGAAAATTGGGAGGGTAAAAACTGGAGTGGGTTGAGATCAAGGCAGTTTAACAGGGAAAGCACAAACCAGCACACGAGCAAAGCAAAACAAGGAATTCCTTCAGCCCTTGCCTGGGCTGGGCAGGTGTTCAGCACCTCCTGGAGAGCAGGGCCCCATCCCATGGAACAGCGACTTGGGGAGACAAAAACCATCCCTCCAAACTCTCCCCACCTTCCTCCTTCTTCTCCCACTGTATATCCTGAGCATGAAGTGACACGGTCTGGGATATCCCTGGGGTCCCCATCGGAGGGGCAGGAAAGGCCTTGGCTCTGGGTGAGCTCAGCAATAACAAAACCATCTCTGTGTTATCAGCCCTGTGTTCAGCACAAACCCAAACACTGCCCTAAAGCAGCCCCTGGGAGGAAAATTAAGCCCAGCCCAGCCCAAACCCAGCAGGTCTCACCCCTTTTTCCCAGCATTTATGTCACACTCAGGTCCCACACTGCTCAGTACCACTCCTTTACCCCTCCCCACACTTCCCTTCCTTACCATTTATGCACAGATATCATTCCCTTAGTTTACAGCCTCCTCCTGCAAAATGTCCATAAAGTGGCCACACAATGTCTGCTGAATTAATTCATTCCACCACTCTGAGCTCCATCTGCTCTGGTGCTCACTCAGGACAGGAGTCTCGAGTCCAGCCAAACCCAGCACAGCACTAGGGCATTCCGTAATGGATTTTTTTGTCTCAGGTGCTGCACTTTACTCTCTGAAAACCTCAGCAGTGCCATTGACAAACAGCTCCCGAGTGGGCTAGAAAGTCTCCTTCCAAGGCTCAGCAGCTGCAGGATGTTGTCGTTGCCTCCTGTTATTTACCCCGTGCAAGTTGCCACTTCATCACTTCTGGGACCCTGGCAAGAGATATTCTTCATTGCTGCTCAGTGTTCAGCTTCTGGAATAACCATCTGAATAATTCCATTAGGGAATCTGCTGCAGCACCACTGCTGCTTGCACACTGGTGCACTTTTAAAGTCGTCACCATGAAGGCAAAGGAGGTGCTGAGCACCATGTCTGTGTCCCCTGTCATTAAATCCTTTCCCACCACACTTAATTCTCCTTGGATATGGCAACACTGCTCTCTGGAATTCCTGATGCATCTCAAGAACAGAATTAAAGCAGAAAAATAACAGTAGGATCCAAAGGAGTGGTACAAAACCCGTGCAAATATCAAAATACTGGGTATTTTTGTCACTTAAGCCTCCCAGAAAGTTTGCAGGGGTAGTGTCCTGCTTAGGAATTCCAGGAGCAGGGTGAGCTCTTGGCAAAACAAGCATTAATAACATGTGCAAGGCCCTCCAGAAATTAGCATCCATTTCTAATTCCAAGGGTGTTCTTTGACTTGCCTTTCAGCAGAAGACCCAGGTTAAAATGCTTGATTCATTTCAATTTTTCATCTTTTTTTTTTTTTTTTTTTAATACATAGCAGGCTAAATACAAATCTGATTCAAACTCTTTCTGAGGCTGCTTTGTTATTTTGATAGATCTCCAGCAGTACCAGAACACATGAATACATCACAGGCAGCTGCTTCAGCTCAAGCACCATAGGTTAAAACCAACTGCCCCAGCGTTGCTGTGACAAAGGTGTATCAAAATCCCAAAATCCCAGAATCACTGAGGTTGGAAAAGCCCTCCAGGACCTTCGAGCCCAAGCTGTGCCCATCCCTACCTTGTCCCCAGCCCAGAGCTCTGAGTGCCACCTCATTGAGGTGTTCCTTGGACACCTCCAGGGATGGGACTCCAAACCTCCCTGGGCAGCCCCTGCCAAGGCCTGACCACCTTTTCCATGCAGAAATTCCTCCTGGTGTCCAATATGAAATGATACAATACACACATTTTCTGGAAATCCATCTCACAAAAGTGCTTTGGATGACAACATTAAAATAACACAAGATCCGTCTTTAGGGTGGTTTTTCCCCTCCACTTTTGCTGTGATAATGGACTCTGAGGCTGAGCTGAGTTCCTGATTTGGGCTTCTTTTGGCACAAAAGTTGCAAACTCACAAGATTTCAGCGTCCCTGTTCAATATGAAGCCTGAACAAGAAGATTCAGGGCCAGGTTGGATGGGGCTTGGAGCAACCTGGGATAATGGAAGGTGTCCCTGCCCATGGCAGGGGGTGGCATGGGATGGACTTTAAGATCCCTTGCAACCCAAACCTCTCTGGGATCCTCTGAATCCATAATGCCAGTCACCCCTGCAAACCCAGCACCGAGGTCAGTTTAAATAACATCTTATTTCTCCATACGTTCCAAAAGCTGAGCTCTATTTGTCATAAAACACCAGTTAAGATAATCCAATTAGCAAGATTCTGTGAGTGATGTGGGACATAATTTCCATGACTTCACTTTAGCAACCAATGCACTTAGGAAATGAAGTCGTCAAGGTTTTTCAAAATGCTTTTTTATTGTACTAATGGTAAATTCGGATGATATTTAAAAACATGGCAGAAATAGAAGCACCTTTTGCTACCAGTTTAATTCAACAATTTATAAAATGAGGGTTTGGTCTCTCAGATGTTTCCATTTAACAGAAAACATTGATCAAACTTCCTTTTTTTAAGACCTACAAGAGCAAAATAAAAAAATATCTCCAAGGAGGAAATTGCTCCAACTTCTCACTGAAGAAACAAATTTGGTGCTGGCATGACTGATTTTTAAGCCCAAAAATGGTGTGGTGAGGAGGTCTTTGAAGAGAGGAAATATTAAGATCAGAGCTAGAAAATAATTTCAGAGAAATTTTCAGTTTTCAGACAACACAACCATGAGAAACATCACAGCCAAAAAATGCTGTAAATGGAGACAGGGTGATCATCCAAAAGCACCTGTCATCTAATCTCTTATTTGAACTCAACATGAGGGAAAAATAACATGTACCAGCCATATAGTTATGTTATTACTATCACATTGGTACCTGTCTGTCAGCAGCTGTCCTAGAAAAGTGACATTTTAAAACAAAAAGCCAGACAGGTTAAAGATAAACGTGCAGCAAAGAGATGTTGGTTGTTTTCCAGAGACTTGTTATGGAGAGAAAAATAAATAAATAAAGATACTGCCAGCAATTGCAGCAGATAAATGCTGGAGAGACACCAAATGAGTGCCAGATAGGAAAATTAATGCTGTGTACTGAGAGGAAAACTTGGGTTTTGATCATCAGAGTCAGCTGCTGCTCTGAGCCCACAAGGATGCCCTCAAACCTCAGCTGAAGGGTCGAGCAGAAGCTCCACATAGCTGCTCGAGTCACTAGATGGCAGAATCTTCTAATTAGTTCAGTGTCATTTGTTATTTAATCACCTCTGGAAGCAAACCTGGTTCTCGGTTAGAGAGCAGTGCAGCAAATTATGCAGCAAACCACAAATCTTTGCTGCTCAATCCACTCCCGAGTTTTTAGCACTTTGTAGGTTTTCCCAGGTATTCCTTCAAAATATTTGATGTAAATGACTTCTAAGCAAGCACATGGAGCTACGCTAGTAACTGGTTCACATTTTCAAATGGCTCAGAGGGTCTCAGGAGCCAAGTTTTAGGTCTTTATAAGAATCTTTTTCCAATGCACAATAACATTTGGTGGTGTTTGACCCAGTAGCTGTCAGTCCTCAAAAAAATTTCTGAGGTGGCCAATAATGGAATTTATAAAAAACCCTGAAATCTCTAAGAAAAATACGTTTGTTTCTAATGGATTCGCATTTTTGTGGCTGTGTGAAAGTGACAACAGATCCATCTGTCCACATGGGTAGGAAGTAGGCAGAGCTTTCCTCAGCTCTACATGTAGTGATAGCAACAAAATCCCCGAATGGTTTGGGTTGGAAAGGGCTGAGTCTGGTTTTAAGTCCATCCAGTGCCACTCCCTGCCATGGCCAGGGACACCTTCCACTAGCCCAGGGTGCTCCAGCCTGGCCTTGGACACTGCCAGGGATCCAGGGGCAGCCACAGCTTCTCTGGGCACCCTGTGCCAGGGCCTGCCCACCCTCCCAGGGAACAATTCCTTCCCAATATTCCATCCATCCCTGCTCGTTGCCAATTTGAAGCCATTCACTGAGTAAGTACTGCTACTCCAGGTTGTAAAGTCTTCTCTGCCCCAAGGGACGTGCCAAAGTCACACAACTCCAGAAAATGAAACCCCAAATTTTCCCAGTGCCAGAGCAGACACTCAGTTGGATGAGTGGACGTTTATCCTACGCCTTCCTGTTTGGCCAAGGAAAAAAAAGTGAAGTTACAGATTGTGTAGACTTTATCATATGTTTGCATTCCAAAGACCCTACTATGGTAAGAATCCAATTAAAAGCACAAGCAGAGGATGTGCACTAAGCCAGGAGGGATAGTGGTGACACCAAGGAATAACAACTTTGACAGGTACAGAGAGAGAAAGGAAGAAAAAGCAACGAGTGAAGAAGCCCTGTGTGACTGCTGCAGAATCCTCAGTGACACAGGCAAGGGCTGCCTAGCGCAGCAGAAAAGTCTATTGGCTTCATTTATTCACTTTTAATAAATGATTCAGCAGTGTTTACAATGCAATGAGCATTTTGGGCTGGCAGCTGCAATATTTATCAAGGTGCCGTGACGCGTCACTGAGAAGCCTCACGTGGCTTTTTCATCTCATCTGCTTGTGACCTTTCCAAACAGCTGGCTGACAATTAATTGGAGATCCATTAGCATGGCTGAAATAATGGGATTTGCCAACAATTATGGGTAATACAAATCCCTTACAATTTTTTGCGAGGTGCATAAGTGTCTATGTTGAATTTCGAGATGAAATTTGGGACTCTACAGACCAGGTTTGCCCGTCCCAAAATTTATTGCTTCAGAAGTGGGAGTTTCTTTCCTCTTACTTTCCCCTCTGTGTCAGCAACAATCTGCACAATCAGTACAACCTGCTGGACTGGTAAAAAAGTAAAACCTGACCTGGCAAAATTAAATCATGGGGTTATCAAACTGAATCAGTTCCAAGCAAAAGGTCAGAGAAGGAAGTGGCAACCGAGAGACGAAGGTGAAGGGACTGGAGGGGGAATGTGCTGGATTAGCACAAGTGGATTTTCACTGGAATGTCTATTTTACGTAAGTCAGAGCAGGAGACCCCAGACTCTGATTATTTATGAACTCATGAATCTGCAGTTCCTGAATTCCTAAGCAGGACACTACTCCTGCAAACTTTCTGGGAGACTCAAGTGACAAAAAAATCCAGTGTTTTGATATTTGCACAGGTTTTGTAACACTCCTTGAAAGTTTGGATCCTATCGTTATTTTTCTGCTTTAATTCTGTTCTTGAGATGCATCAGGAATTCCAGAGTGCAGTGCTACCATATCCAAGGAGAATTAAGTGTGGTGTGAGAGGATTTAACGATGGGGGACACAGACATGGTGCTCAGCACCTCCTTTGCCTTCAGCCAGGACCAAAAAGGTCTCTCAGATACTCGAGTCAGGTGAAGGAGTTCAGGGGGAAGATTTAGCAGCAATGGGTGGGGACAGACTTGGGGTTCACTTGAGATGTCTTGACCCCTGGAGGTCAGTGGGACCCACTGGGCTGCCTCTGGGGTCAGTGGGAGACCTGGAAGTTGTCCTTTCAATACCATTCATTGTCACCCTTGATAGGCTGGGGAGATCAGGGGAGGTGTTCCACCAGTGAAAAGAAGGAAGGGTCAGAATCACCTCTAAAATCACCTCTAAATGTCCAAAAGGACATTCAGGGAACTGTGAGAGGGTCAGTCTCACCTTGGTCCCTGGGAAATCAAGGAGCAAATCCTCACGGAAATGTTTCTGGACACAAGGCAGTGAAGAAGGTGACTGGGAGCAGCCAGCATGGGCTCACCAAGCTTACTAAAGATAAATCAGTCCTGATCAACCTGATTGCTTTACAGGATAAAAAGATTTGGTCTGAGGAAGAAGGAAGATCAGTGGGGAGTTGGAGCACTACGCTGTGCTGAGAGAACCAAGAGCTCAGACCAGCTTTTAAACTTTAAAACAAAACAATTTAAAACTCAACGATTTACAGCACATTTAGCTTGACTGGTTAGTTCTTATGCATATTAATTACCAGTACTGAGAGCTATTAATCAACATCACTGTGCAGAGAAAGCTGTTGCTCTTTAACCCTTGGAAGCCCAAAACTGGGGTGGGCAGCACCCATCCCGACAGTCCTGGCTGGAGCCAGTGCTGGATGCAGGAGAGCTCTGGGATGGAGGACTCAGAATTCCAACAGGCTGCTGGGTTTCTTCTCCCTTTCTCTCCCATCTTTTTATGTCACTCGTGCTTTTATCCCTCCTAAAGTGGTGCATTGACTGCTCCTTTCACTGCTTATTTTACATTTGCTTTTTTGGCAGCTCAGTCTCTTGGGTGCTGGGTGGGATGTTCTGCCTCTTTGCTTATCTTGTTCTTTATCTCACAGCTGCTTGTTTCCCAGCTGCCCCTTGGGTGCACACCCACGCACACCTCCTCTCCTTGGCTTGTTCCAGAGCTCACACAAGCATTTGAAATATTCCCACATTGTGTCTGGCTTTGCCATAACATTTACAAAGCGCTGCTACACTGTAATAAATTAGGATGCTAATATTTGGCTCCAAGGCAAAGTAGTATTAATTATATCCTGATTGATGAACTTCTAATTTATACGTGGCTGCTACTGTGGCTCTGTGCAATGCAGAGTTTGAAAATTACTGTGTGGAAGTCCATCAGTGCAGAACGATTCCATTTTATTCTAAAAATAGAGGTGATTATTCCCAAAATATTCTGAGGCAAATACCAAATAGGGTGTGTTCAGATCCCTATGTTTGGGCCAGTACCATAAACTAGAGATTTGAAATCTGAAAACTTTGGCTCTGGGCCACAGCAGCAGAGAGTACACCCATAATTCAGTTATAATTTTAGCTAGAATTTAGATAATTTCATTATGATACCTGCCCATGGTGGGGGTTTGGAAGTAGAAGGCCTTTCAGTTCCTTTCCAACCCAAACCAATCCTTCCATCATTTCATTGGGAAACCCGAGTTGCATGGATATGGACAACTGGATAATATGGCATAATGTCACAGGTATTGAATGATATTAGAGTTTGGGTAATAGAATGCTCCAGTCCCACTACCTTTATTGACTGAAATGTTGCCAGGTCTCATTATTTTATCACCAGTTTCCAAATCTGTTGTTTTATCCTCAAGTCACCAAATACTGCATTAGGTGATTATGTGCAAAGTTCTTCTCCTTTAAAATTAAAAATAAGAACGTCCAAGATTCGCTGTTATAAAAACCAACCTGGAAGGAGATAAAAGGTCTTCCACACCTCCTTAAATCTTTTTTTGGTAGCTTAGGCTCCTGGAAGCAGCCATGGAGGTGTGGTGGGTGCCCGTGTGACATTCTTCTTCTTATCAGCTGGTCTTGGAATCCCAGCATGAGAATTATATCTCTTATAGATTGGTCCATCACACTAAGTCCTGTCACTCCAGGCCCTTGCAAAAAGTTCCTCTCTTTCTTTGTCCAAGGCTGAATAAAAATGACCACAAATATAATTCTTAAACAATGTTGTTTGAACAATGTATAAATATTTCCCTCCTTCAAGGGTTTCTTCATTGACTTCAGATTGAGCTGGCAGAAGGTCACTTGGAGCAACCTGGTCTGGTGGAAGGTGTCCCTGCCCACTGCAGGGGTGGAATGAAATGAGTTTTAGGGTCCCTTCCAACCCAAATCACCCTGGGATTCTCTGATTCTATACTTTCATAAAGTTAAAAATGGAGATTTCCCGGCTAGATCTGCAATTGGAAAAAGCTTTCATTTTCTTCTTATAATGCAGACAAAGGGATGAGATAAAAATTTTTTCCCATCTTCAGAGGAAAAAAAAAAAGTCTCTTCTTCCTTTCATGGTTTTTTGGTACTCATTCTGAAAGCATTCATGGGAAATAAGTGAAGAGGTGAAAGATTACTGAATGTATATCCATTTTATTGTAACTTCTGAAACACATTATTGCCTCCTGAATTGTGGAATAACAGGCAATCAAAAGAAGTAAAAAAGAAAAAAAAAAGGAGAGGGGAGAACCAGCAAGGATAAGACAGTCTGTTTTAAAATAATAGGATAAGACAGATTGGAGAGCCTCCAGTTACAAAGAGAATGAAGATTTTGCAGAGCTGTTCCAGTCCTGTTCCCACATTTGTAGAAAAAAGTGCTTCTGTGTCCCCAAAGCTGGGAGAGGACTCAGCACAGTGATGAAGGAGCCCTAAAGAAGCAGGAAATTGAAGCTGCCCAGGCCTCAGGGGGATGCACACGCAGCTGGTTTGCCCAAATTTGTCAATAACTCCAGTGCCCAAGCACTCGGATTTCAGGGATGTAGAAAAGTGCTTTTTTCCATGAAAAAGGATAAAAAGACATTAACAAACCCAGCACTGCAAGGACAACACCTACCTGCCCTACTTCTCCTAAAAACAGGGGGAAAGGAGCAGAGCCTTTGGAGCCCTCTGTGCTTGGAAAGCAGCTCAGAAAGAGCTCTGCTGCACAAATGTTCCTTGGAAATACCTTTCCAGGTGTGTTGTGCCTCCCAGTGCAGCAGGGAGGGCAGAGGAAGTCCCTGCTGCACTGGGGAAGGATTGTTCCACCCACGGCATCCAGAGAAGTCCCATCGTGGTGGGTGCTGGGAGAAAGAACATTAAATATGCAGCAGTGGTGCTGGCAGTGATGCTCTGGGAGAATTGGGAGCACGGACTTTGCCGCTGCGACAGATGATTGCCTTGCTCTTTCAGGCAAAACAACAAAATATTTTGTCAGATCAGGTTCGCAGGAACATATTGGTGACTGCACACAAAGCCACGGGGTCTGGTTTAATAAACACTGAGGCTCTAATTGGCAGCTCTCGAGTACACACAGCTCCAGTGGCCGCTGGAGGGCTCAAGCACAGCTCTGGAATTGTCATCCCAGAGCCTGGGCTGGGCTGGGCCGCCAAGGATGAGACCTAAATGCCATCCCACACCTGGGAGTGAATATTCTAGGATCCAGTCTCAAGCATCGTCATTAGACAAGGCTAGGAGTGAGGGGGATATTAAGCTGTCCTAAAATGTGATTTGCATATTCCTTTTGCTGAGCAATGTAAACTTAGAGAGAGGAACTTCTGTTCCTGATCTCCACCCCTGCTCCTCCCCATCCCTGGAAGTGTCCAAGGCCAGGTTGGACAGGGCTTGGAGCAACCTGGGACAGTGGGAGGTGTCCCTGCCCATGGCAGGGGTGGCACTGGATGGGCTTTAAGGCCACTTCCAACCCAAACAATCCTTGGATTCCATGATTCCATGCTGATGCCACCATTCTTCTGCTCACTGCTTTAGACGTAAAGCATTACTTCTTGAAATACTTGCAATAAGAATAGTTTCCCTCATCCAAGTCTAAACCTGCACAGGGAAAAATAAAGGCAAATATTAATACGTGGCAATTCTCCCATTTTTTTGCAGCAGAGTAAGGTGCAATGTCACCAGAGTCACCAGAGAAGTGGGGTTTCTGTTAAACTGGACCATTACAAATTGGTATTTTATTCTTTTAATTCTTAAGAACTGTCAGAAAGTCTGGACAAACTCCGGATTTAAGAGGACGAGGTTAATTAAGTAGATATTTAATAGTCTTGTGACATGAAGGAGATATGTCTTACCTAGCTGTTAAAATAATATCTCATGCATTTTTACATGAAAAGAAGTGAAAGGTCCTAACAGATTTTTCTGGGAATTGCCGTCACCTCTGGGTTATTAATCACCTTTATAAAGCAGCACTCCAGATAACTGTTTGGATGAAGTTGAACAAGTCCATTTAGGAAGCACATTGACAGTATCAGTTAAAAATATCATCAGCTGCTGGTGATATCTGAGTGCCAAACCAGGTTGTATTTAACACTGGGAGCTGAAGGGGCCTTACTCAGATAGGAACCCACCATGCCAAAAATGCACAGGAACTTGGAGTGTGAGAAGGATGAAATTCTCCATGCTGAGTTGAATTTTTAAATATAAAATTTAACATATAAAACTACAACATTAGCTTATGGGGAGAAGAAAATTTTTCTTTTTCTTTTTTTTTCTTTTTCTTTTTCTTTTTCTTTTTCTTTTTCTTTTTCTTTTTCTTTTTCTTTTTCTTTTTCTTTTTCTTTTTCTTTTTCTTTTTCTTTTTCTTTTTCTTTTTCTTTTTCTTTTTCTTTTTCTTTTTTTTTCTTTTTTTTCTTTTTCTTTTTCTTTTCCTTTTCCTTTTCCTTTTCCTTTTCCTTTTCCTTTTCCTTTTCCTTTTCCTTTTCCTTTTCCTTTTCCTTTTCCTTTTCCTTTTCTTTTTTCTTTTTCTTTTTCCTTTTTTCTTTTTTCTTTTTTCTTTTTTCTTTCTTTTTCTTTTTTCTTTTTTCTCTTTCTCTTTTTCTCTTTATTTTTTCTTTTTTTATCTTCCTCTTCCTCTTCCTCTTCCTCTTCCTCTTCCTCTTCCTCTTCCTCTTCCTCTTCCTCTTCCCATTCAAACCCTGACCATTAATTTCATCAACAATTCTTAAGCTGTTTTTCTTCATTCACTTGTATAGATATGAGCTTATGTGTAAAACAGAAATCTGCACCCATGTGTATATGTTAAAATATTTTCTATTTGCCAGTATTTGTAACCTTTAAACATAAATATACAGAGAAGGAGATGTTCTGGGAGGTCCTTGAAGTACTTCTGAGTTCTGTAAGTGTCAGTCCCAGGGAGATTTGGGAGCACTAGGGGCAGAGTCATGGCCAATAGCAGAGCTGGGACAAGGCTCCCTTGGGGTCATTGTCGTCCTTTGTCTGTTTAATTTTCAAGTTATTAAACACTGTGGTTATCCTTCTCCTCGGCTCTCCACTTGTGCCTGCGGCCAACAACGAAAGTCAGAAAAAATTAATCAAAAGAGATGTTTAACTGGCTTCTTTAGACCTTTTTCCAATGAGAAATTAATTGAGCAGACACTTCTTTAAAGAGCAAGATCAAAGATGCCGAGTGCTGCAGTCATGAAATCCACTCAAGAACACAATTGATAAAGAGCCAAGATATTTCTTGCCATACCAATCACACACTCACATCTCCCAAACCAACCTATCCAAAGAGACAAACAGGGAAAAAACAAAACCAAACACACACAAGTAAAAAATAGAGGAGAAAAAATGCCCAAGCCTAATCCAGAATGTGGAGATACAAAATATTGCAAAGGGTTCCTCTGATAGGAATCTTTCTAAAAACAAATGAAACCATCTGTGTCCAAATGTGAAATGTTCAAAAACCATAATAAAATATCAGGGAAGGAAAAACAGAAGAGGTTTTCAGGAATGAACTTATTGAGATGTTCACAGCATTTGCATGTGTATGGAAAAATATAAGCATGCCCCATCTTAAGTGGGAAGAGAATGGGTCCAAAAGTGTTGAAAGGATGAGGATACAGCAGCATAGCTGATAGAACAACAGAGCAAATATACAAAATTTAAAAGGGCTAAAGATGGATAGTTGGTTTGATCAGCAGCAGGCACTTTCTGGTTCTCCAAAATGCAAATTTATATTTTATGTCCATTTGCCCCCAAACAAATAGTTTATTTATAATGTTAGAGCTGCCTTGCATTTGCTTGGAGATGGAGACACACAAGATTTCTATGCATGTGTCTTAAATGAAAAACAGGGGTTAAAGCCATGGCATGTATGAATATTAACGTCAATAAAATTTAATAATTAAATCTATGGAAAAAAAATGTTTCTTCAAAATGTTCTTCAGCATTTCGCAAAATCATCAAAAATATGCTGAGAGTATGTGGTTCTGGGGAAAAAATATTTGAAATTATTATTTGGTTAAGATTACAATAAGATTAATATAAGCAGTGGAGTTCTTTACCCTGCATTTTGCTGGTTATAAATCATGAAGTTCCTGAATAATACAGTTTTCCACAAATGATTTTTTTCCTTGAAAAAAAATCTCACTTTAGTAATTTCTTGTTTCACTTCCAAACATGAATTGTATCATTTGCTCCACGGTGCAGATTGGAAACCTTGTCTGGCAGTGTATTACTAAATCAAAGTTGATTCATAATTAAAACAAGTATTAACAACTGCTGCCACATAACTCAGCCTATTTCATTCCTTCCCCGAAAGAAAATAAAAGTCATGTCATGCATTGTTTATTCGTGAAAGGCAAAAATTTATTACACTCACAGTCTTCCCTTGTAATAGCTTTTAGAGCAAATCACTTTATTTTCATCTCATTTTTGTAGTGGAAGCTGAAGTTCCATATGTATTTTCAGTGACAGCAATATAAAATCTCCTGGGGCATTTTTCCAGTCCTCTTTTGTGGTGCAGTTCTGTTGGAGTTTAAATGCATGGGCCAGGTTTTGCCCAGTTTAGAATCGACGTAAAGAGGATAAATAAAGTACCAAGATTCTATTAAAAAAAATTGGTTTTGGCTTAAACAACTATCCTTGCTTATAATTTGAGAGCTAAAATAGTCAGAAAACAATTTGAGAGCTAAAATAGAAAATAATGCTTTTAATTATTGCATGCTGAGCTTTGTTCCATCCACTGGTTAATAGGGAATTGTTTTGTACTACATCAGTTATTTAAATACATCACATTAAAAAAAAAAAAAAATCCTTGCACTCTCCTCCAAAACATTTGGATAATTTTCCTGGTTTTTGTAGCACATAAACCTATAAAGCTTATTTAGGATATTCAATCTTTATGATTTTACCTTTCTGTTTTAAAATATAGTTTAAATGCATAGTCTATGAATAGTTTTTCAGGTGTGTGGTTCCCAGTTTTTGATAATGCTTCTGGGAGCATGAAGAAATCATGGAATCACAGAATATCCTGAGCTGGGAGGAACCCAGAGGGATCATGGAGCTCAACTCCTGGCCCTGCACAGGACACCCCAACAATCCCACCCTGAGCAGAGGAATTCTCTCAGTTTTGCACAGAATTCATTTCCATGTCAACAAATCCATTTGAAATCCCAAGATGAGGAATCTGCTGGCAGGGGATGAGGAAAAAAATGTCCATTTCTGAATGGAATCTATACTGAGCTGTGGATACATTAAACCTCTCCAGAGCACAAGCTTTGCTCTCCCTGGTCAGCTTGAACTTAACTTCTCATTAGAAGAATCAAGTTTTGTTTCTTATCGTTTTATAATTGAGTTAGGTTTTGAAGAATAATATTTAATCTATATTTACTATATTTCATATTTATTATATTTATCATCCTCCTCTTTGTTTAAAACGTAAATATTTCCTGAAAAAGGTCTGTATGAGCTCCCAAAGGCACTTCTGGGGTTGCTGCCCACAAATATGACTTTAAAATGCAGAGTGACCACTCAAGTACAGAATGGGAAATTAAAAGCTGTCAGCCTAAAGGATGGAAGATGGAATGTGCTTTTCCCTGAGTTAAATCATCGTCAGCTTCTACCTGGATAAAGAGGAGCCAAGTTAAAGAGAACAGCACTTACAAGAACATCTTGTGCTTAAGCTCAGTGAAAACCACACTGACCTCGACTAATGGACTTTATCCTCTCGTAAAATACTCTCCTCAAATTAAAAAGAGGGAAAGAAAGTAGCATTCAGCACAGCCATTTCTCCAAGACAGACTAGAGATTTTTCTTAGAAAATCTCTAACTGGAAATCCTTATACTGAAGGATATATATATAGAGAGAGAGAGAGAGGGAGAGAGAGAGAGAGGGAGAGAGAGGGGTTACTGAATCCCCTCTTTGAAATCATGGAAAAATATGTGCAGGAGAAGCTGGATTTGAAACGAATTGGATAAAAGGTATACCAGTTCTCTTGAATCCAGGGAAATGCAAAGAGCCAAAAAAAAAATCAGGATTAGAGGAGAAGCAGGTAAAATTTACCTAATTTTATTAGGTAAAATCCATGTGTGTGGCAGCATGTGGGTATTGCTGAAGGAGTAGGAGGCTATAAAGGCATGAACAAAATATCAATAGATCTCTTCTAGACAGCAACTTCAGAGGATTTAGATTTTTCCATTGTATTGGCATCATAGCAGCTCTGTGGAGCTGGTACCAATGGAAAAGTGGGAGGGAAAGCACTGGTTAAATGGCAAAAAACCAAACTAAATTTGTGTGCAAAGACTTTGGTGGAACACTTTTTACCACTGTTCATTGGCCTTCCTTCATAGTTTGGATGGCTCTTCCCCAGTCTTTTACACACCATCAATGGAATTTCGTAACTCCAACGAGTGATGTTGTTGTCAAGCTGCCACATTCCTTCTTTTCTGAGTTCCATGCTCCCCCTCACTTTCTGTCTTTCCCACCCTGACCCAGCAACTCTGACAGGGATTTCTGTGTGATCAGCAGGCTGAGGTTTGTTCTGGGAGCTGCCAGGACTGACCAAATGTGCTGCTGTGTGAGAAAATCCCACAGCCTGTGTGTAGAAAGATGATGTTGTTGTCAGCCCTAGCTAGGGCCTGGTCCTTCCACGAAAGACTCAGAGTTCATGGATTGATTAGAAGGTTTTATTTATAGATAGATATATAGATATAGATAGATATATAAGGCAAACACCTCACTATAAACATTTCTCATATTTACATTCTTTTCTCCTGGGAACTACAGAGAGCTCCCTTTAGAAATGGAGTTAACTATTATGATTCAACACAAGTTAAAAAGGAAATTTCTTTCTCCAGCCTTTCTCTGAAATTTTTCAAAAACCCACTGCCAAGTCATGACCACACTTGTGCTCTGGACATTCCTCTTGGGAATGCAGCTTGATCTCCTCAGGCAAAGGAGGACAGGAAGAGAACTTCCAGGGAAACCACAGCAAATAACTGAGGTGGCTTAACTGAATTTCCCTCAGTAGCATTAAACAAGGACAAGATTTTTCTGGTCTTTGAAAAAAGAGAGCCCAAACCCCAGGTTTCAGATCCCAAGAAAAATTGGTGGGTTTTTTTGGAATTTGAAGCAGAACAAAGTCCACGCACTTTATGTTGTTGAAAAACCCTGAGTTAGCATCTCTTGATTCATTCCATTGATTGAAAGAGCTTGGAGCAAAAACATCGCACCTGGTGAATCTTGTGACAGACTCACAGAGCAAGAAACGCAGTACTTAAAGAATTTGGGATGAATTGAAGGTTTATTAAAAGTTATTTCATCCAACACTGAAGGTAACTCCCAGTCCCTCACCCTCACCCTCACTGGTAACTCAGTTCTTTCTGGAAGACAAAGCACAACTCAAGCTTTTGAAATTAAGACACATTCTCTGATTATTGTCACATCAGAAATACAGCATTATTTTTACCTGTCTAATATTATATAAAAATATTGTAGTCCACATAGCCACTGGTGGGGCTTTTCCCGCAGCTGGCATGGGATGGAAATGAATAACATTTCCAGATATCTATTAGCAGAGGGAAATGAAGAAGCAGCTAAGCATGGATTAATAGAATTAGAAGGGCAATTTTTCAGATCTTCGCCATGATGAAGACTGAGACATCTGTGTCAACAGCAGCACAAAATAATTCTGTAAGCATCCTAAAGAATCATTTCCTGACTTCTTTTTAAGAAGTTATTTTGCACAGGGGAGGTTAGGAAGATAAAGGGAGACTGTTGAAACCACTACTCTGCCTTTCTAAATTCATTTCAGCTGACCTAAAGACAGTGGGAAGCAGAACTTTTCTTCATTGGTGTCTCTGGCACTTGGACCCAGGAGAACCATGAAATGAAGTAGATCTTAGCTAAGATTTTGTTTGTTTCCTGTTTTGTTTTAGTCTTACCTGGACACAATTAGTGATGGTGAGGAAAAATAAAAAGTTTTCTCCAAAATACCACTTTCCACCTTAGTTTATGACTTTTTTCCTGACTTGAAAAAAAATCTTGATTTTTATTAGATGATGAGAACCTTTTAAGTTTTTCTTGGCATAATACATGTAAAGGGAACAGAAGGTAACAGTCATGTGAAGAAGGGAAAAGGAGATCCAGCCAGGTGCAGGACACTGCCTTTTTCCCTTTTTTTTCCTAGCAAGTTAGAAATAAAACAGCATTTCCTTCTACCCAGCCTCTGGCCACGTCCCCACCCAGGGCTCTGCCCCAGGCAAGGCCACTGACGTGCTGGGGAGTTTTCTCCTTGAAATTCCATTCTAAAGGATTGAAGGAAAGTTATTTGGAGTAAGGACGTTTGCAATAATCCCTGACAAATATCTCTTTTTTTTTTTTTTTTAACTTTAATTCAATGTAAATAATTCAATTGGCATAATAGGAACAGTGAGGGCAAGGTGCTGATCCTTGGACCTCAGATGATTTACTGACTCAATAATTGTTCCTCAGGTCTTCAGAGTTCTTCAGTGACAGATTTTCCACGTCCTGTGAATCAATGTGGATTAAACTTAATCCCTAATTTCAGACTTCATACAGAAAATTAAATAAATTCATAACTCAAGGCTGTCCCAAAGAAACAGTTGCATACAGGAAACATATCCTCAGGGTAGCTTAAGGTTCAGCTTCTTGAGAAAATTTGCAGCAGTAAACAACAAGTGTGGAGTAAAAAATTGGTCTTAAATTCCTTAATTCTGAAGAGCAAAACGATGACAAAAAGAGACTGAAGTAGTTGTGATTAGACAAAGATTCCTCAGGCAAAGACATCAAACCAAACTGAATGAAAGTCTTCTGAATTAAGAGTTTGAATGCTGAAGTTGAGTGGTTCAACTCTTCTGTCCCAATCTCCAGCAGATCCAGGAGGAACATGGCATTCACAATCATGGACGCAAAACAAACAGGGAAAAGAATTAGGAAGGATTGGCAGGCCCTGGCACAGGGTGCCCTGGAAGTGTCCAAGGCCAGGTTGGACGGGGCTGGGAGCACCCTGGGATAGTGGAAGGTGTCCCTGCCCATCACAGGGGGTGGCACTGGATGGGCTTTGAGGTTCTTTCCAACCCAAACCGTCCTGGGATTCCACGACCCCATCCTTGCTTTAAAATGCAGCATGGTGTCAACTAAACCAGATGAAAACTGCAGGAAACAGCTCATGGTGCCATTATTATTAAATGAGTGAAAGCACAAGGGCTTTCACATCATTTATCATCCATTATTAAAAGAGAGATCCACTTACAATAATTAATTTATCTAAGAAAGCACCATCAGGAACCATTTAGCACAAAGCCTCAGAGGAAATCCTCGTGCTTTTGCTAACGTGGGCAGAGACACTCAGAACATCATCTTGCCCCAGAACAGCTCAGTCCTCAGGATCACTTTGCCATTCTCAAGTAAATTAAAATTTTAAAAGAATTTTTATATCCTCCTTTCTTCCTGTGAGCAGAGCTCTCCTCTCCAAGGGCTGCCAGCTGTCCTTTCTTCCTCCTCTCCCTTTCATAAGGGACCAGTGAAAGTTGAGTCGAGGATCTTTCTCTGAATTTATCTCTTCTTGTTGCATTTGCAGTGAATTTGCATTTCTCTGGTGGGTAAATAAACACTGGCAGTGACCCAGAGATACAAAGGGTCTGGGGAGGAAAGAGGTAGATTGTAGAGGTGCCCTGGTGTGAGGTAAATGACCTCCTGAGGGAGCAAAAGGAGCTCCTGGACTTCACCCTCCCCCTGCCACCTTCAGCCACTCAGGACATGCAGAACTGGACTGGGAGGAGATAAATTAAAATGTCTCTAAAGCAGTGAGGACTGCCCAGAAATGACACACCCTGGGCATCATCTATTTCATACTAAAATCCTAAAATACAAAAGGAATCTGACTTCAGCTTTGTATTTATCACCTCTTACTGAATTATTCCTTCGTTAACATGACAAAGAACGTCGGATAAGGAGAACTAATTTGCTTTTCTAAATTTCCAGAAGGGATATTGGTTACTGCCACGTCCCACAGGGATGTAATACACATTTTCTTGTCTCAAATGAGTTTTGTGATAACAGGAAAACACCACCAGAATCAATCTTACACAACAAATTGAAATAACGGCGCCAGGAAAATAAAATCCATAAATTAAGAACAAGAGAAAAGGTGCTGAGTTACAGGTTTGGAGCAAATTTTTTAGGCTCTGGATGAGTTTCCATTCAGGCTCCTGTAAAAGATGTTATCTTAATAACTATGGATCACTTTCTACATGACAGATGCATTTTCAAAATCTATTAAACCTTTCCACTAACGAACCTTTTTTTGCCTAAAGGAAAAAGGAAATGAGCAAAATGCAGCCTTTTCTGTACTAATACAAAATTATGCTTTAATGAGAAAATGTTATTCTAATAACCATCTATGAAATGAGGCAATATACGTTTGGGTTTCAGTTTCATGAAGGCTTTGATGATTGAATTAAATATAAAAATTAATATAATTGCGACACATTTCTATTTATTAGCTGAAATGTGAGCAGCCTCATCAGCAATGAAGTATTTTCAAGACAGAGGAAAAAAAAAAAGATAAACCACTCTCCCATGAAATTCCTAAAATTTTAGCTAATTTGTAATTACCTCTAAAAACACTTATATTGAGTATAATTTTGAATTACTCAGCATCACATGCTTTGATGGCAATTTTGATTCTCTATGAGGGAGTGCAACTTAAGGTTTTTACCTCCTTTTTTAAATAACAACTATCAGCAAGTCCTAAATTTTCCACCAGTTAAACCACTCCTAAAGAATTATGCATATCTCAGAATATTCCAGCTAAAGACAGAGGGGAAAAAAAATGCCATTAATTCCTTGCAAAGGAAAGATCTTATTTGGCAGTGCTCTATTAAAAAATAAATTTAAAACACCTGTGGTTTTGAAAAGATAATTGATGGGGCTGGGCTCTGACCAGCCTGAGGCGTGGGAGGTGTCCCTGCCCATGGCAGGGGTGGGAATGAGATGGACTTTAACTTCCCTTCCATCCCAAACCTTCCTGGGATCTTTTGACTCTAAGATAATTTCACTCCAATTAAAGTAAAAAAATTGCCTTCTCGGATGTTTTTATTATTAAATTATTAATGTATTTATTGGATGTATTTATTATTAATAAATAAATACATCTCGGATGTATTTATTATTAAATATGCTGCATCGAGCACATTTGAAAGTGAGAAAATTGTGTATGCACCTGTCTGCAAAAACCAGAATAAACCCAGACAGAGGTGAATTTGTTTCTCTCAAACATCAGAGTCCTGTAGGCTCTTGGTTTACATTTTGCTGTAATATGGAGTTTCCAAACAGGTAGGAAAAGGCCTGTGAACCTGTCTACGAACTAAAATACTGTTGGGACTGCTAAACGTGTTGTTAGGCTGCAAATTTAGGCTGCAAGTCTGAAGTTAATGACATTGGAAGTCATCCCATGTCAAAAAGTTGGTATAAATGGTATCACTCTGGTGGCCTCCCAGAAAAGGTAATTTTATTGAATATTCCCCAAAATTTGTGGGAGTTCCCAGAGAATACAACCCTCAGATTATAATCTCCAGAGAAAGTTAAAGGTGTGAATTTCCTGTTTCCCTTGGGTGCCATTGATACTGATTTGGGTGTTGGTCACACAAATAATGTTAAATTGTGTCCTTTAAGCAGGTCTTACCCAATTCTGTCCTTCCAGTTTCTCTGATAAACACTGAAGATTTATTATTAAATAAATAATAATAATAAATTAATAATTTGTTACTGGACATTCAGCAAATCCAGAAGCAGAGAGAGAGTGGCCATTAAAGCCACACAAAAATTTTAGTTGTCTTTGTAAAATTAGGAAGTGTTGGGTTTAATTGTGCTTTGCTTGCCAGACTTTGTAAAAGTTTCTTGGGAATGCTTTAATTTAAACTTGGTTACCGGTTAATACCAGTTAATAGCAGCTATTTCTTATGAAGAAAATCTACAGAGCTTTTCAGTCTATTGTTCTGCTAAAATAGGTCTTGAAATGCCTAAAATGCTTAAAATACCATGGTAATCAAGCCTGAAGCACTTAATAAAAGCAAAATCTCAGGTAAAAAACAGATAGTGAACTGTTTAGACTTAACTCTAAAAATTCATTTGAGTATTGAATTGATAATTCTGGAGTTAAATATTTATTTATAGTGCAGGAAACAACATGATTGCTTTGTCAAACACTTTGGAGATGGAAAATTGTTTCCTATTCTTATCAAAATAAAGGAGTATTTCAGTATGCAGCCCAAAAGAGGGTGAAGAAAATTACTCTTCTCTGGTCTGCACTTGCTGAGAAAGACAACATCCTTTAATACTTTTGCCACAAAATCCCCTCTCTAGATGATGCTTGTAAACCCTGGAGATTATCCCTATGAAATGGCCCAGCAGTCACAAACAGATCTGAAATCTTTAAATCTGTGTCAAACCCTATTCTCTGGAGGATTTCAGGACTGATTCTTTTCCCAGCTCTTCTGAGGAATCTTCCTGACACCATCTCCTCTGGACTCAACTCCTTTTTTTCCCTGCCTCTTATTAACCACAGAGGGACTTTGTCTAGTTTTTAAGAAACTGCTGGATATCAGAAATATCAAATCCTCTGGGACAGAAAAAAGAATAAATTATGACAACAGTTTTAAAGGAGCACCTTTGGTCCAGATTATAGGATTTTATCCCAGGATAAAGAGGCTATGAGGGTCAAGCCCTTAAACTTGCTAAAATTGGCCAAATTTAGTGATTATTTTCAAACACTGGTGCTGTGTCTGACTTGTCACCTCTTCCACATCCACATCTCAGTTACCCAGCAACAAGGCTGGTCTGTTAACAGAGCACAAAACCTAATTCCTGCAACGATTAACCAGGCTAGGATGCAGATGATCTTTCTGGAATCTACGTCCTCCTACAAAGCAATTCTCAACCTCATTCCTGTGTATTCTCTTGTCCTTTTGTCCTGGGACAGAAATAAGTCAACACTTGGTTCTTTAGGACATGCTGAAAAAGTGCAAATAACATGCAGCAGGAAATGTTAATATGAAGATGTGCAGAAGTGTGAGGGTGTAATCCAGACAGAGCCCAGAGAAGCAGGGGTTAAGGAGTTTTAAGTCCAGTACAAAACCTGCTTTAACCAATTTTTTGCTGCATGATCTCCATAAAGAAGTTGGGTTAGTGCTGGAATGTGAATCCCTCTGGGTCTTGGTTTTACAGGCCCACAAACAAGTCAAAACATGGGGATTGAATTAAAATCGGTGAAGAAGCTGGGTCACACAAATATAGAATTGAAGTATAAACTTTAGTTTTCAGTAGAAATATACTTCAAGTGCATTAAACACTGAAAAGGTGTATTAGTCAAGTTAAAAAGCCCTTAGACCTATCATTTAGTACAACAGTGCTACCTTTTGCAGAGTTCCCTGTCTTAGACAAAATATGAACATTGTTATATTACTGGTATTTTTTAGATAAGTTGTGTACCTAAGCAAAAAAGAACAGATAGAGATCGTATGAGTAAATTCTATGTAGGATTTGTGTAAGAGTTACAACCATTTTTGTAAAACAGTATTGAGTTCTGATAGGTTAGAGAAGTAGAGCTAGAGTTCTGTTCTGTATTGATTGGTCAATTTATGAATATAATGTATATCCTGGTGTGTTAGAATTTAGAATAGAATAGGAAATTTCCTGCTGTGGACCTTTGTGCTGCTAAGGCTGCTTTGCTGCTTTTGCTCTAACTTTTTGCCATCCGACTTTGCCTTGAGATGAAATAAAACAACTTAAAAGCAAAGCAGCCTCTTCTCATTTTCTATCTCCGTGGAAGTCTCTGCCCAGAACCCAACAGGTTAGTGGAGCTGTTAAGGGTGGTCACTACATAAGCAAGAGGAGCAGGAAGGGAGAGCAATATCATCACGTAGATGCTTTGCCAAATTCCAGGAATCAGTGGGAAAAGATGTTAATTAAACTTTTAGTGAGGAAAATCATGTTGTGTTGAGTAAGTGGCTGTGATGCCTTAAATGGCTCCCTAGAAACAGAGACCAGACAGGAATAAAGGAATAAAGGAGGGATTGATTGGAAAGGCCTTCAGAGGTCACACTCTGGGCTCCAGAGGCTCCTGCCTCAGTGCATCCCAAAATGGACAAGGACAGCTCCCGAGTTCTTCCCACTTTGATAGCAGCATCAATTCCCCAAGCAGAAGCCAGGCAAGGATGGAATTTGCCCAAGCTTGCCCCCCTTTCTCTCCCCAAGATGAAGGTTTGCAGTTGTTGGGCCCAGGAGGGTCTGGGTGTCCTTGGAGAGCGAGCTGGAGAGGCTTTGTTATGTCAGTGTGAGCATGAGAGAACAGCACTGAACGAGCTCCAGGGACCTGCAGAGTTACACTGGGCACTGCAGGATTAAAAAAAAAATAAAAGTTAAAACCAAAGGCATCAGAGGCATCAGCACTTCCCAGTCATCTGCAGTTCAGCTCCATAGCCTTGGGATCATAAGGAATTCTATTGTACTGCCAAGCTCCACACATCAGTAAGAAAATACCAGCAAAGTCATATTTCAGGTTGAGATATTTGGAAATGTATTCCAAACTTTAGGTATTGGTGATGTGGTTTGATGGAATGGTTAACAGATAGTATTAAAGTTTTTCTGATGCCTAGAAGTACTTTAAATTTCATTTTTAACTTTTTAATTGATTTTTTAGGATTGAAAGAAAATCTCAATGTGAAGATGTGCATGAAATTATCATGAGAAATTGTATAATATACTGAACACTGTAACTAGATAGGAATTTGCTTATTTATTTTATTTACTTTGATTTTATAAAGCATTTCATAAATATAATACATTAGGCTTTGTTCAAAAACATTTGCAAGCTGATTTTGCCTGAAGATTTATAGTTCTCTACTCCTCTGGTATTCAGTGGTTGTGATGGAAAGCAGAATAAATACATTCTAAGTTATTCTGTGTTTTAGGAGAATTTCCTCCCTTCCACCTGTGAAAAATACAGAACCGACTCAGTTCTATTTTAATACTGAAATGTCATCTGTCAGGTGTGTGCAGTGATATAGAAAACATAGCATAGAATCACAAAGTCATGGAATGGTTTGGGTTGGAAGGGACCTTAAAACCCATCCAATGCCATCCCTGCCATGGGCAGGGACACCTCCCACTATCCCAGGCTGCTCCAAGCCCTGTCCAAGAAAGTAAAAAGGTTTATGTAAAGAATTACCCTTTCCTGTAGTGATTATGATGAGTCGATCTTGCAACTGAAGTGGCTGCAATTAAATGATTTTAAAATATTAAAACTTTCATATTAAAAAAAAAAAAAATAGAAAGACAGCTAAGATTTTGTTTGTGGGGTTTTTAATCTTTTATGCATCAAATCGAATTTGTTACTGCCACAAGAAGAAACACAAGTGCTTTATTGCATTCATTAGAGAATTAAGGTGGGTAAGACTGATAACCAGCCAAAAATAATTCTGTGCGCACCGCTGATAACTGAACCTGGCAATAGCTCACAGTTGTCATGAAAGAACAGGATTTCCATGATTTAGGGCTGTAATAAATAAAATCCTGCTCTAACAGCTATGTCAGGATTAACACAGAATCATGGAAAGGATAGGGCTGGAAGAACCCTCAAAAATCATCTCATTCCCCCCCTTGCCATGGGCAGGGACACCTTCCACTGTCCCAGGCTGCTCCAAGCCCTGTCCAACTTGGCCTTGGACACTGCCAGGGATCCAGGGGCAGCCACAGCTTCTCTGGGCACCCTGTGCCAGGGCCTCCCCACTCTCCCAGGGAACAATTCCTTCCCAATAGCCCATCTAACCTGCAACAGGCACCCCAGAGCCTGTGAGAACAGGCAGATCCCAGTGCTAGTGCTTTGAGAGATTTGGTACTCCTTGACAAGGCTCATTTACATATTTATATATTTTATAAACACAAGGACACTGTGTTTATGTTTTTAAATAGGAGCAATTTTGCTGGAACAAGCTGAAGAGAGACCAGATTGGCCATGACATTTCAAACCTTGGTGAAAACAAGCCTTCAAGGGGCCCTTTGTCACTGGAGAGCTCGAAAGACTCTCTCAAGAGCCCTCCTTCTAGTGCAAGGTGTCCCTGCCCATGGAATGAGATGAGCTTTGAGCTCCCTTCCAACCCAAACCATTCTGGGTTTCCCTGACCACGCTGGTGGGTCAGATGAGGAGCAAATGTCTCTACCAGAAACGAATCTGTTGATGCAAAAGGCATATTTTGTTCCAACCCTCAAAGCTGCTGTTGTAGAAGGATTGATAAAATAAAATAATTTCCCTGTGATCCTATTTATTGTCGTTACAGTTGGAAAACTTGACTTCCAGTGGGGTGATTTTGGGCTTTCCCTCTGCTCCCTCAGCATCCTGTGGGTGCTGAGCAGTCAGGAATCAGTGGCTGTGCTGGTGTAAATATTGCCTTGCCCTGTAAGCTCCATGCCCACCAGGGGTTTATTTCCAGGTGCCATTCCACAGGCACTGCTGTGCATCATTCCCTCTGCCCCGAGCATCGCTCCAAGGATATTTTCTAGCCAGGTTTTATAGCGTGACTGAAACTCCTCCAGAACCAAGGACAAGGCTTGCAATGCTTGTGCTCCATAAGGTCAGGTTTGTGAATGGGACAGGGGTTAAATTGACTTCTTGGAGCTCTTCCAGCACAATCTGCTGCTCTGTGCCTCCCGCGCGACACGGAGGGTGGCAAGGCTCGCGCTCACCTTTTGTATCACATCTTGTAAGCATGGAAGGAGCTTTATTTTTAACTGTGTCAGCCTCACAACCCAATCAGTAACTCCCTGGGACACAGCAGGCTCAAACACGCAGCGTTTCTTTCTCGGAATGTGATTTCTTCCTCAGAATTCTCTTTCTTGGTTACACGTTGATTTATTAAATATGGGTATCAATCTAATATTGATGTCCAACTCGCACTGGACAAAAACTCTCCAACTATTAAAGTTAGAAAGTGATATGTTTTATTAGGGAAGTCGCCTCCAAAGCATGCTGCCAAATTACAGATCATTCCAGAGTCTATTTATTCACAAAAGTGTTGAATATCCATAATGCAATTACAATAACANGGACTTCTAGGTGCACTAATTCTCAATTGTTTATGATTTCTTTAGATTCATTTGTAATCAATTTTCCAAATCTAAATTTGCTACCTAAGTCCAGTTTCTCTTAACTAATCATTAACTCTAATTATTTTCAGTACAGACTATCTGTACAGCTACCCACCCCGGTTAGTTCTAACCAAACCTCTTTCCCTTAACTAAAACCTTGATTTTATAAAGAAATCCTTAAAATTCACTAAAACTAGTGTTTCAACGTGCGTTTATACGCGGGTGCAGAAATTTCTGCCTCCCATTTGTACAAGTGACCAATCAGAGCTCCATCATTGAGAGAAATCAATCCTGTTTCTCCCCATAAAAACTGCAACAAGGAAAACCTTGTCTCTCCAATAGGAGCCACAGAAAAGAGACCATTTTTTGGCCTAGAAGTGCTGAAATTCAGCTTGAGTTGCTCAATCTGTTTCTGATAGGAGCTGAGATCTGATTTTGTGGGGTGCAAAATTAACCTCTCCTTATTAATCATTTTGTAAAGTCTCAGATGGGATTTGTGGTTTAAGTATTGTGCTCCTTTATTTTGCCCTATATAAATCACATTAATTTAAAAAAAATACATTTTGTATAGATATGTTTAACTTACCCCAGCCAGAAAAAGGCAACTTTGAACTTACCTCCCTTCTCCACAGACTAATTCAGAGAGAGGGAATAAAATGCACTCTGCCATAATGCAGGTGACACCAGCAACTAAAGTTCAAACTAAAGGGTTTGAAACCAGTATCTATTGCATACTTTTTATGGTTAAATCCATATTAGTGTCACACTTCAACGTCTAGCTCCAAAAGCAAGCAAGAACAGGCTCCTTTGTGAATTTTACCTTGGCTAAATGAGTAAAAATGATGGTTAGGGAGATGAGGATTGCCTAGATCTTGATCCTCTTTATAAACATTAATTTTTAAAATGTTTGGATAAGCCAATCACAGCATTTCTGTTAAAACTTAAGCACAGAGGGAGGTATTTACACACTTGCAGGAGGAATGGGAGAGGTTAAGCACCAACTGTGTTGTTATTTAGGAGCTTTATAGTTTATAACATTTCTCGGGACCAGTTCCTCTGTTCCTGATGCCTGTTTTCTTAGCTAGTGGCATCAAAGTCCTTCATCATTCCCAAATCAAGTTATGCTCTGAGAGCCATAAAAACATGGGAAAACATGGAGTCAGGTTTCTGCAGGGATGATCTCTTCAGGAAGGCTCTTCAGGTGATATTTTTGCCACTTTAGACCCATCAAGGAACAGCTGCTGGGGGTCTTTGCTCTTTTACTTTGCTGTATGAATTCAATAGACTCTGAAAATGAGGTGATCTGTTCTAAAACATTCATTTTCTTAACGGAGCAGGAGCATCCAAGAGAATCTTTGTCCTGGTATCATGAGTTTCTCAAACAACTTTTCTGTCTCCTGACAAAGAGGAACTTTGCCAAACACTTAGACACCTCATGGACTATACTTACGGGCACTATTAAAAAAAAAAAAATTACAGTGAAGCACCACTGACTTTTCTGGAATCCTCAAGGTCTTTAAAGATCATTATTCACTGAAAAACTTATCCAAATATCGTCTGTTTATGGCCATGTCATATTCCCATGCCACTTTAAAGATACTGATTATAGGCTCTCATTTATTACACAAAATATAATTTTATTTTTAAAGGATGAAGGATGTTCTGGGAACTGAAGAGATGTAAAGAGGGTGAGAGCAGGAGGCAATTCATATAAATGCACTGCTTGATCTTTTTCCATGGAAAATAGAGAAAACAAAAGAAGTTACATAAGGTTTTATCTGTTAAAATAATCAGATTTTACACTCTGTAGTAACCGAGACAATGGACAGTTAATAAATGATCTCATATTAAATCTATATTTGGAGCCTTACTGGAACAAGCTCATTTCTCTACAAATGTAAGAGCTGCCACTACTCTGTGTTTAAATCCGTCTGATCTACCAAAATAAATCCATTTCCAACCAGCCAAGCAGGATGTATCCCTGTGTAGTAATCCATTCAAGCATGCAGATAACATCCATTATTTGATAGCAGCTTCTGGAAGGTTTGCTCCCAAAAGAAGGCACTGATAAGATAAATAAAGTACAAACTCGCCAGTTTTAATTCACTAAAAAAAAAAAGTTTGCCGGAAAGGGCTAATTTTCCCAAATGTGACAAAAACAAGGTTTCACCTTGTAGTAGGAACGACAGGAGAGTGTAAAGAGAAAAGAATGTGAAATCCTACAAATAACCTGCAAAGTCAGTTCTTCAATCTAAATCACACACTTTTGGATCTGAATTTTGCCCGTCGGTGTCTGTTGGTTTCTGACATTTCTAGCATTTTCTGTCGTCCTGGAACCACAGGATATTAAATACTACACTACCTACCCCAGGAATTAGTTGTTGCAGTCCCAAAAATCTCGTGCCCTGTGCTTTGCCCCAGATTACAGAGAATGATCAGCAGAGGAATCTCTGGAAACTTTCCTGTCTGGGCCCACATATTGTTATCAACCACAGCCTGCAAGCACATCCCATGGGATCAGGGATTTATGACAACCTGCTGGATTTTGAAACCGTGTCTCTGCTGCTATAAATGCATGTAAATACCCTAATTACTAAACTATTAATGAGATACGCCAGTTTGTGGCTTATCAGCATATGCAATGAGATAAAGATGATTATCTGTGAGTGCTGCCATCAGTTATCAGTGATAAACAGGACAATAATGGGGGGTTGAGTGTCACATTCCTCCCCAAACACCTCGTTTAGATTAAACACGAGCTCTTTTTGTCAATAATTCCACCACATCTTCATTGAATGAGTCACTTTTGTGTGCTCCCCTCTGCTGGAGGAATTTTGGGGAAACAAAAGGAAAACATTTAATGATTTCCAGGTGCAGAAGATGAATATTTTTGTCCTTATCTATTGATTGAACACAGATCTGTGAACCATTCAAACGTTAATTTCATTACTATGAAATTAGGAAAATCTCAGTAGACATCCATTTTAAAATACTGGTGTAGAAAATGCCAATATCTGCAAAAAAAGAAGACTTATATCCTGTATTTATTACGTTTGTATGGGTGCAGAAAGGGATAAGGAATCTATGTCTTCAGTTCAACTGCTTTCCTTGGTATAACATAATATAAATAATTAATATAATATATTAGTATATTATAAATATTANTACAATATAATATATAATATATCTATTCTACTGTCTGAGGAGTAAATTCATTAAGCAAAACACATGCTGACTATGGGTGGTAAAGAATATCTTTCACAAAACTTAAGCACCGCATCAGAACGATTAAAATAAAATTTCAAAATAAAACATAAAGAAAACAAAATAAAAAGCCCCATGGTTATTTGCCAGTAATGAGATTACAGACAAAAATTACAGACAAAATTACCTCACCCCCAAAAGTGTAAAAATATATCATATTAAATTAAAAAAAAAAAGCAAATTTACTACTTTAGTTGCCTTGAAAGCTGTTTGAAAACACAATCTGCAGAGGCCTGACCTTCAATTTTTCCTTCATTTTTTATCCCTTCAGAAAGGATTGCAGGCAGCTGACTTTGGAGTCAGACAAATGGAAGCCAAGTGGTAAACACTGGAACAAAGACACAACAATTTTTTTTCTCTTTTTTTAATATAGGAAGGCTTATTATATAATGATTTTCATTATGTTAATAATGAGATTTTCTGTACAGATAGGATCGTTTGGACTATTAAAACATTTAGACTATTAAAGCATTATTAGACTGTTAAAACATTAATCAGAATAACCATAAATTTTTCATTTTGGGGTGCATGCCTGCTGTGTTCCTTCGGCCTGTACCAAGCTTTGGAGTGTTTTACTTCACCACCAGCTCGGGAGGAAATAACAAAGCTGCTGCTATCGAAGTTTCTGTGTCTGTATAAAACACAAACCAGTCTTTGCCAAGGGTTAGGGGCTGTGTGGGCCTTGGAGGGTCCAATCAGACCCTACAGACCAAAGCCACAGCAGATCTCCAGGGGAACATCAATTCTGAATCCCCTCCTTTCTCCTTCTTTGTTGCTTTCTCAGGTGATGTTACACAGAAAGGTGGGAAAAAGCCCAGACTGGAGTCATCCCTACTGTTTGCCAAAAACATTCTGGGGAGCAGAGGGAGACTGCTGAATTCCATGCCTAATAGATAGAAAACCTGCAACGTTTCAGCGTGGCACTTCCTATTCCAAGTCAGAATTTATTTCTGATGTAGCCAACTCAGAGAGAAATGCAGCTCCCCCTGGTGCCTTAAATGGCTCCCTAGAAACAGAGACCAGACAGAAATAAAGGAATAAAGGAATAAAGGAGGGATTGATTGGAAAGGCCTTCAGAGGTCACACTCTGGGCTCCAGAGGCTCCTGCCTCAGTGCATCCCAAAATGGACAATGACAGCTCCCGAGTTCTTCCCACTTTGATAGCAGCATCAATTGCCCAAGCAGAAGCCAGGCAGGGATGGAATTTGCCCAAGCTTGCCCCCCTCTCCCCAAGATGAAGGTTTGCAGTTGTTGGGCCCAGGAGGGTCTGGGTGTGCTTGGAGAGCGAGCTGGAGAGGCTTTGTTATGTCAGTGTGAGCATGAGAGAACAGCACTGAACGAGCTCCAGGGAACTGCAGAGTTACACTGGGCACTGCAGGGATGGGAACAATATAAAAGTTAAAACCTAAGGCATCACCCCAAAGCATTTGCCAAAAATATTTGTGAGCGACTGAGACCATCACAATGTTAAATCTGGCATGAATATCTCACCAAAATCCTGTTGTGCCTAGCTCTTTTCTACAAGATAAAAGAATTATTATTTATATA
>VZRF01007132.1:122372-192233 GCA_013396875.1 Vireo altiloquus
TAAAATAAAATTAAAATAACACCAGGACTGTGGTTTACAAACTATGGGAATCAGTATCTCAAATGCACTGGGAGCCAAAGCTCAAATTGCTTCTTCGTACTTGTCATTTAATAGACAAGTTCACAATACTTAGAAAGGAAGCACTCACAGTGCCAATGAAGTTATAGGCTTCTTTTAATTTCCTTTGTCTGTCCATCTCAAGATAACAGGGTTTTCCATTGAACTTAAGACTGTGAATGTGTATTGGATAAAGATATATTCCTTTTTAAAGCTTCTCATGCACAATCTTCTGTTTTCCCACTTTTATAGCATACATAAGCTAAATGATTTGGTTAAAATACATAAATTTAAATGAGCAGAGCAGACTTTTGTGCTTGTCTCATCAAAGTTCTTTGTTGTTTGTTCCCCAGCTTCTAGACAGACAAAAATTACTCACCCACCTTGAATGCTCAACCACCTGAATGCTTCAAAATAATTTTTGATTTACAGGACATCAGAACTCTTCAAGCGTTTCGAGTCTGAACATGACAATAGATTTCAGAACTGTGTTTTCCAGCCAGGCTCTGACAAGGCATCTTGACAGGAACAGAGAGAATGAAGAAAATGCCAGAAATCTGGCATTAATACATTGGAATTCTGCTTTGTTGTGTACAAATCCCTCTCCAGATTGGAACTTTAAAATGTGCCTACTCTGTGCTGCAATAAATAAATATATATATATATATACATATACACACACGTCATTGGGGAATTAAACACTGCAAAGAAAGGGTTATTGAAAAGTTTCTATATCTAAAAGGCAAATGGAAAGTCCATACTGAATAGCAAAATCTTCAGATTGCATTTTCAGGATTATCCCAATTATGAAGAAAAAAGAGTGTTGTGGTTGATTGATGAGTTCTAATGTAACAATATTGAAGGCAATGGGTAACTTTACATAGAATTACAGAATAATTAAGGTTGGAAAAGACCTCCAAGACCATTGAGTCTAACCTGTGATCCCTCTGCAGAGCCTTCCTGCAGATCCACATTCCCCCCGACCTGGTGTTACCTGTCACCTTCTATGCATATGTAGTGTCCTGACATCAGACCTATTAAAACATTAATGTTTTAATGTGCTAACACATTAAAAATTCATATAAAACCCAGTATTACTGCGACTTTGAAGAAACTTATTTTTCCTCGCCATTTTTAGCTTCCAATATACCTGCACCATCCAAAGATACTTTAATTCCAGGATAAATGTCACAGTGTATCATGGTAGCAACACATAAATGTGACCACGAATTCCCAGAATTGTTTAATGTCTTCAGTAGACATTTTTTGTCTGACCTCGTGCAGTTTTGTCTATTTAATGCAGCTCAACTGACACAAATCAGAGGAGAAGTGAGATAATTTGAAGATCTGATTCAGGAGAACCTGTCATCAATCAATCTGATTCCTGAGGTGGTTTCGAGGGGAACTGTTAACAGAATGAACAATCCCAACATTTTCTTTACACTGGTTTTATTCTGGCCATTGATTTTGTGTCAGAGAGAGCACAGAAAAGACTTGCTCACATGTAACAATGCTATTTCTGTCAGGCATCAGCGATGGCCACACACCTCCGCAGGTTTGGGACATGTGGAACTGGGATCTCAATTTTAAATTACTCAAATCTTTCAAGTTTGAGAGTCTGCCTGAAATTAATACACTCAGCAGACACAAAGGCCCAGGAGCATTTTAGGAGTTTCTTATAGAAGCCAACAGTAGAATAATTCTTGTTAGATTCCTGTTGGAAAATAAAACAGGATTAAAGCAAAACCTCCCGAGCTTAATTGGAAAGGATTCATATTTGTGACAGATATTTAAAGACAGTCAATTTGGAGAAAATGCTTCTCAAAAGTGTTGTTCTGAAGTCGGTGTTATACCAGATCTTTCTTTCAATGCAGGGGCTTACTCAGGAACTCGTGCTCAAATCCTGGATTTAGTGCTGGCAAGTTTGACATTTCCAAGAACTCTTTAGTGTGTGACAAATCTTCCCAGTGCTTCATTACAGAGCCTTCTCTTTGACAGGCATTTCTTCTGTAACTACATCAAACTGGACTTTTTTTTTTCCTTTTTGGGTGGAAGAAGCAAGAAATAAGGACAACAGGTGCAATGTCAAGAATTTGTTACATTAAAATGTCATTCAAGGCAATCTAAAATGTACTTTATTTTAATTATTGTCTTGTAAGAGAGGAAAAATCATCAGCAAATGGTCATGCTGGAAAGCAGGAATAAAAGTGTTTTGTGCTGAAAACTTTTTCTCACTATTCAGACTTGGAAATTACCATCAATTAGGAAAATTAATCGTTTAATTTGATGGAAAACTTGCAAGGAAAACACGCAACAAAAGTAATCCAGATATCTGTCTTACCATCAAAAACTGAGCAGGCCTTTTCATAACCCTTGTGCCTCTCTGACCTGAGGTGTTTGAGATCAGCTGAGGCAGTGTGAGTGCTGAATTACATCTTCCCAGGGGTGGCTGTGAGGCAGAGGCAGCTCCACAGCAACAAGAGAATGAGGAAACAAAATAAATAATATGGACAACTGGATAAAGCCAGTAAGGATGAGCTAGGTAAAAAAAGTAAATGTGGCACTGGAGACAATAATGCAGTATGGATTTTGGTTTTTCAACCCAGGCACATTATTGGAACAAAACCACCTCAGAGCACACATTTGTTTTTATTTTTCCCTCATTTCTTATGCTGCAGCACATTACAGGGTAATAAAACCTGCAGCAGAATTTAGCCACACTGAAGATCATGGAATCAGAGAATCCTGGAATGGTTTGGGTGGGAAGGGACCTGGAAGATCATCTCATTCTGCCCCCCTGCCATGGGCAGGGACACCTTCCACTAGCCCAGGTGGCTCCAAGCCCTGTCCAGCCTGGCCTTGGACACTTCCAGGGATCCAGGGGCAGCCACAGCTTCTCTGGGCACCCTGTGCCAGGGCCTCTCCACCCTCCCAGGGAACAATTCCTTCCCAATGTCTAATAAAAACCAATCCTCTTTCAGTCTAAAACCATTCTGATGGGCTGACTGAGCATTACAGTTTAATTCTATTACATGCTGAGGATGGAATCAGTAACGCTCTCGACAGAGACACAGCTCATCCCAAGATCCTTCTCTCAGACCATTTTTACCCTTCCATGGATCATCACAGAGAGCTCAGGAACGTCTTATTGCTCATCCAGTCTTCATGCCATTTGAATATGGTTTATACAAATTTTAGTATCAGTGAAATTTATACAAATCTACAAATTCATATGATCACCAGGTGAGTTATTGTTAGGAAGTAAAACTGACTCATAGTAATGCAGAGCTGCAAATTCTCTTTCTGGGTAAGTCTTGTGAAATTATGGTAAATGCCCTGAGGTATTTAGGGAAATTTACAATTTGAAATGGCTTGTGGGATTAAGGGCTTTACAGGAATGGGTTTTGCTCTTTTACAGGGGGTTAAATAGATTTCCTTCCTTCTCTCTGCTGAGCCCCAGCTCTAGATTTAGAAAGAAATGCTGTATTGAGAGAGACCCTCAAATTGTATTCTCTTTTCCATACAGTCCTAGAATGGTTTGGGTGGGAAGGGACCTTAATCTCATTCCATCCCCTGCCAAGGGCAAGGACACCTTCCTCTAGACCAGGCTGCTCCAACCTGACCTTGAACACTTCCAAGGATGTGTTCAGTCACAAATTCATTCCGAGGATGAGTTCAGTCATAAATTCATCCAAGATTTCAGTGGTCTTTGGATGGAGATACAAATGTACACAGGTTTGAAAATCTGGAGGTAACACAAGGAATGCAAACAATGCTTGTGAATTTACAACACCAAAACACAGGAATGGCTTTTTATGCTTAGTATTAACCTGCAGAAGCACATATGACACCAAAGATGACTCATTTTTATGCTTGTTAGTGTAAAATGCATAAAGCTAAATCAACAGTGAAAAGAATGTATATTAAAAAAATAATGCTGTGTAGGGCTTACTGAAGGACGGAGGACAAAACTAATCATCTAAATATCTTTCTGTGACAAATACAGATTAAAAAAAGATACAGATTAAAGATACAGATTAAAAATACAGATTAAAGCTAAACTGAGAACAGAGTGCTTCCTCCTCAGCTTCCACAGTGTTCTGATAAATTCAAATTCAAGTAGAAGAGTTTCTCACCCTTTGTCATGCATTAGTATTGTTATTATTAGTAGACATATGGTCTGGCTAACCAGTAGCTATTTATAGTATGTGATGACTGTTGATATTCCCTATGTTTCCTGTTACAATTTTTTAAAAGATAAAATGAACTTCAAATTAGCTCCCCTTCATAATAAAATATGGTAATAAGACTGAGAACACAACACTGGATTATTCCACTCATTAGCAGTTTTTCTTCCTCTTCATCTTCTCTGATTTATTTTTCTTTACCATTCTTTCAAGACGTGCCTGGAAACTTGGATCTGGACTCGATTTTCCTTACTTCATTTGGTTTGTGCCACACCAGGTCGAAAGGACAAATTCTGCCCTAGGACAGATGTTTCTGTGATCTGCTTTTGCAAGAGGTCATGGCAGCCTAAAACTTTGAGCTGCAGCAATTCCAATGTGTTTAGGGACAAAAAAAAAGGGCTGGAATAAGTATTTATTAGAAGTAATGGATTGGCAAATCACTTGAGCCATCACAACAGAAATATGTGAGTAATATTGAATTTTGTGTAGGTGTTGGATGGACTGAGGGTGGAAGTTATTTCTGGAGATTTTCCTTGACACAAAACCAGCTCTGTTTTTATCAGTGCCGGAATAAGTTCATGACATGCCACAGGTTGACCAATGATGATTTTCTTCACAGCTTCTTCAGGAAGCAATCAGGATTTCCTTGTCATTAATCTGCACCCATGATTTCATTTTTTCAAAGTGGCTGAAATGATCAAGGGCGTTTTTCAAACTAAAACGACCCAGTAAACTTGGATTATAATTTCTTTACAATTCTGTGTTTTTACACCCCGGTCAGTGGCCAGATTTGGGTAAGGAACACAGAAAAAACACCTGTAACAGCTGAAGGATGAGTAATTTCATTCTCCAATGGGTAGGAATCCCTGATCAGGAAGGTTCACAGGAGAATGGACTTGTCCAATTTCAGCACAACTGCTGCTCAGCATCATACTTAAATCCACTCAGAAAACACCCTCAAGATGAGGATTCCCAGGCAGCTATCCATGCAACCTTCCTGAAACAAAAAATTCCTTTTTTTTTTTTTTAGAAAAAACAATTTCCCAGACATCTGCCTCCAAAGGCTGCTATAAAATTGAGAACAGATGCCCCACCTTTGGTGTCAAGGAGGAAGGTTTATGGCAGAGCTGTTTCCAAGCAGCAGGCTCAAAAGAAATATTTTAGGAAAACAAGCCATAACTCCATACCCTCTCAAAAACCACTTACCAAAACATGTTTCTGGAAGATATTTTGGTACCAGGAACTTGACATTGTTCTATTTAAATGTTATTACGACAGAAAATAAATGCAGCCAGCTCTAAGTTCAGATGCCTTGCGCTTTGGTGAATCATTGGAGATGTGAGTGGCACATATTAGACCAAGGACTTGCAGTTTTCCCACTGAAAATTGAAAGATATCAAAGTAATAAAGAAAGGATTTCTGTGCTCGCAGCAGTTGGAAAAAAAAAAAATCCAGAAGTTAATTTTTAGTGCCATTATATACATTCTCTGATACCAATTCCATATTCATTGCATTTAAAAGAGACAGAAAGCTCACACAAATTACAGTCTTTCCAGAAACCTTTAAAATATTTCCCATTCATTCACATTCTTAGTGATTCTAATAATACCTTCCACTTGCTTTTTTGCCTATTTTTGTAATTGCATTTCCAAAGAAGCAATTGGTGAGGTTCCCCTGACACAGGTAGTTCAATTATTTGGGGTGATATAGATACTGTGGGCAAGTTAATGGCTTTCCTTCAGCTGTCACTTTGAAAGGACAAGAGTTTTAGCTTGGTCCCCTTTCAAATCTGCTCCTCCTGCAACAGTCTCGGCCACACTGAGGAAATACAGAAGTGCCATTATTGCCTTTCCCTGGTCTTAAAATTGAAACCAAAACACAGTTTATGGGGAAAAGGGGTTTTTACCTCGGGATTTATTTCAGGATCCTTGGGTGCAGCACTTGGGCCAGGTGGAATGTCTCAAAAATGCATGTACACTGTCACACTGAAATACACACACTTATAGGTTTCGCAAAATTAACATATTTATCAAAGATTCTCTAATGAGAGGCTGGAGTGAATTTCTTGTTTTGAGGAATTTTCTTCTTGGATGGGCCTCTTTTACAAAAAATTTTTCTTTTACAAAAATGTGTTCTGGAGAGGCCCTTGGTGTCTGGGGCTCCCAGGATGTTTGCTCTCCTGGTTTAATGGTGCCGTGGGGCTGAGCTGAGTTATCAGCCTTGGGAAGTCACAGTGTGTGGGCTAAAAGCACTGAGAATACATCAAACTATAAAAGAGTGTGTAAGAGGGGTATAAAAGAAAAAGCAAAAAATCATTCTGGCCTCACCAGAAACCTTTGTTTAAGCTGCTTCCTTTCCTAAAAGACCAACATGTTCTCGAGTGCCACATCCACGTGTTGTTTGAACACTTCCAGGGATGGTGAATCCAACCACTTCCCCAGTGCTGGGCCACCCTTTCTGTCAATGCATTTTTCCTGGTATCCAACCTAAACCTTCCCTGGCACAACCTGAGGCCTTTCCCTCTCCTCCTGACAGGACTCCTCACCATAACCTCATTTCTGTGGGATCCTGGGCCTGCTGAAATTTTCACACCCTATCAGCAATAGGAAGATGGATCTTCTGCAGGTCAAACTGCTCTGCAGAGCCAAGACAGGCTTTTTATTTCTCCCCAAGCAGCGTGTTGTCCACACCACACCCTTCCAGTTGTGGAAAAGGACCTATGTGACCTCGACTTTCAATGGTGTTGAGAAAAATGGGGGAATTTTCCTTTTTTGTGTGCTGGTGAGACTAAAATTTTAGCTGGTGAATTGAGGACAGTCTACTTTGAAGTCTTCAAATTCACCTGATCCTTTAGTCAGGCACCTCAGGAGGATGGCAAACTTACTGATTCAGATTATTTTGTGTTGCTGTGTTACATCTGGATTCTATGTTGTAGTAACAGAGAAAAAATAAAACCTCAAATAAAAATCTGTTCCGCAGTTAAAAGTGCTTGTAAAAAAATCAGCGTTTCGCCTGCATTGTGTTGTGCTGTCCTCTAAAACAGAGGTCAACAGCTCAGTCAAGTGTGAATTCCAGAGGATTCTTAGCACTGGTTTTTCTACAGAAAGACGTTTTGCCACCAGACATTTTATTTGGTTGGTAGCTTTCTAATTCAAGCCTCTCTGCAGACACAAAAAGCTCAGTTAAATCTGAAATAGCTGAAGGACAGAACAATGCAGGAGCAGTAATAAGACTATGCTGTTTTGCTCTAGCTTTCAACAGGACTTGCATAATGTTTGAGTTTATGAGTTTCTGTGTGTGAAGTAAGATTAATACTTTTGCAGCATACTTTTAATTTTTTACCCTTCGCTTTCATTTAATTTAAAAAAGCCCAGGGTTATAATTTCTCCAGCATGCTACAGCTTGTCGTACAAATTCCCTCCCCAAAACAGCCTTCAGCCAATCCTGGCAAAACTCTAATTAAATTCAGCAAAAGGAACAATGAGCAAATATAAATGATAATTTTAAATGAAATCCGGATTAGCATGTCAGCAAAAGAAATTCAGTTCAGGTCAGAAAAGCTGTCAAAACAGTACAAGGATTAGAACTTATTCTGCAGGAAATAAGATACAACTTTAAAGATCAGCTAATTAAAGTTTCCACTTGCCTTGCTTGGCACATTTTCTGTCAGAGGGTTTAAATACATGTCATGGCCCTGTGTGCTCCAATGGTTTGTAATTGACATGTCCAGCCTCTCCTGAGCTCCAGCTCTACTCCTTGTCCATGGTCTAAGGGCTGCATTTCAACTCAGGCACATCAAGAACTGGAAATGCCACAATTTAATTAATTAAATAGTCGTTGAATATTTTTGCCTACAGCAAAACACATCCTGGTCCTTGCAGAGAGCAATTATCACACAATACATCGATTAAGTGGTCTGAATGTGTCATAATTAGTTGGTATTACCTGAAAAGGAAAGGTCAATATTCTCCCTTGAATGTGGATTTCCATTGGCAATGGGGTTAGAGGGAGAAGGCAATTAAATACTTGGCTTCTTGCAGGGTAATTGGAGAATTACAAATGGATTATTGTTGAAGTCCTGGGGTTGAGTCACTCAGGTTTAACCAGCAAGCAGCAGCTCACTGGTGGCACTCATTTACAAACAACCTTGGAGCTTCCTTGAGCAAAGAGCTTTTTAAAAACCCAGCCAAACAAAAAGGAACTGCAATGGATGCAGCATAAAATCCTGTCAAGAAATATAAGCCAGAGAAGCTGGATTTGATGAGAAACACTGATATTAGCACAAGAATCACTTCACTGATACATCAGAGAGTCATGAAGCTTGGTAGGTTCCATTTGAGGTCCTACATTGTATGCTTAAGGTGCATCGACCTCCTGGGACCATGTTTTTGGGATCACTCAGAGGTCCTCAGGGATGGGGTTTTGCTCAGGTGTGGAGAGCCTTGATGGGAGTGGGATGTTCATGGCATCTTCCTCCTCTTTTGCAGGAGGAGGATGTTGATATTCTTGGGATCCACTTGAATTTTTATGCACCTTTTCCCAGCAGGGTCTGCCAGCACACTCCTTCCCTTCCTTTGATCCCTGTTATCCAGCTGTTCTCTTCTGTTCTCTTTGAAAGTGCTTTTACCTGAAGGATGTGAGGTTTTATCCCACTAACAACCACAGATTGACTGTTGTGATTAGAGTGAGCCTCCTGGGATCAGCACGTCTACAAAACCTTCCCCACAACTGTTTATTCTGGATGGCAAAGACAATTCAATTCACACAGAAAAATTACTTTTTCTCTCTATAAACTAAAGCAAAACTACACCAAAATGTTGATTGCTAAACAACTGTTATCAAACCTGACAAATCTAAAATCCTCTCAGTCTAAGACAAAACCAGAAAAGCCCTGAGAACTTGTGGTCTGTACAAACCCTCAGGTTTTTTATTCGTAAAGGCAAAAATCTTTGGTGAAATGATAGATATGATAGCGCTGACAGATTATTATCTGAGATTGCTGAGAGAACAATTCCTTTTATTCATCATGCCAATAAAAAGAGATGCTTCTATTACACTTTTTATAATTAAAATATTAGGTTTAGTCTATCACATTGCAATGCAATGAGTACAGCCACCATCTGGAGCTTCACTGCAACAGCTGCTCTAAAGGGATGGCTAATTCCATCCCTTTTTTAGCAGGAAAAGGTAATGAACAACATGGACAGGTGAAAACACGTTTCTCACTCTCAGGGAGAAAGTTGCTGGTTCATTTACTGGTCCAGCTTTCCAGACAGGACATTTCACTCCTTTGCCAAAGCAAATTCACTCTGTGATTTCCCTGTAAGACTTACAGTCAGTTCCTTCTTAGGAAAAGAAAATCAGGTCCTTGAAGATAAAAAACCCCTTTTTTCCCTTAAAACACACCTCCCTTCTTTTGAGGGAGGAGGTTCTCCCTCTCTGCTCTGCTCTGCTGAGACACCACCTGCTGCACAGTCTCCAGTTCTGGTGTCCCCAACATAAGAAGGACATGGAATTGTTGGAGCAAGTCCAGAGGAGGCCATGGGGTTGCTGAGAAGCACCTCCCACATGGAACCAGGCTGGGAGAGCTGGGAACGTTCATCCCGGAGAAGAGAAGGTTGTGTGGAGACCTCACAGCAACATCCAGGGTCTGCAGGGGCTACAGGGAACTGGAGAGGGACAATTCATCAGGAACTGGAGTGGCAGGACAAGGGGGAATGGCTTCACACTGCCAGAGGGCAGGGAGGGATGGGATATTGGGATGGAATTGTTCCCTGGGAGGGTGGGAACATACCACAGGGTGCCCAGAGAAGCTGTGGCTGCCCCTGGATCCCTGGAAGTGTCCAAGGCCAGGTTGGAAAGGGCTTGGAGCAGCCTGGGACAGTGGGAGGTGTCCCTGCCCATGGCAGGGGTGGGACTGGATGGACTTTAAGGTCCTTCCAACCCAAATCAGTCTGGGACTGTCTGATTCTGAATCCTCACATCAGCCAGCCCCTAAGGATCCAGTGTCAGACACAGGGACTCCTGGATGTGGGAATATTTCAGTTTATTAGGAGGGGATTTTATTGTGATCCTGCACTTATCCCATCATGTAAAACAACGTGATGAGGAGAAGCAAAGAACAGAATCTGAATGTCAAACCTCTCATGTGAGGATTTGTGCAAAAGCCCCATAACTCAGAGGCCTTTTTTTTCAGAGGGATTTATGATATCCTGGAAGTGCAGATTGGGAAGGAAATCCACCCTTTATAAAGGGGCTATTTAATTAATCCTTAAAGCAGGATCCTGTTAAAAGAACTGCTCCATTAGAAGTGCTGCTTCATTCTTGTCTTTCAAAGAAGATGCCAAGGGAAAGAAGAAATAGAATTGCAAGTAACAATATTTTAAGAATTAAATGAGTGGTTTGGGTTTTTGAGGTATTTTTTTGTCCCAGTTAAAAATTATTTTGGTAGGAAATGCAGTTGCTTTCTAAATTATCATCCAGATGTTGTCTGCAAGGAGGATGTGGTGAGCACACTGAATGACATATCTCAAAGCTGCTGACTGGTGAAGGCAATGGCCTCAAGTAAGTTACTTCTGGTCTGTTTTAGTTTCCAGAATCCACAACAACAACAAAAACCCCACCAACCAACAACAAAGAAACCCCAAGCCAAATCCCACCCAAAACATTTCTTCCCGATCAGCACAACAGAAAGAATCTATCTTTTAGACAGTCAAATTGTTTTAGAGAGAGGGAAAAACACAAGCATAAAATATTGCCACCTGTTTTCCAGCAAAATTATTTCTTCCTGTGTGTTTTAGGAGAAAATGGCATTGCTTTCCCCTGACATTTATTCACTATTTCAATCTCTTTAGAGTTCCTGGAACAGGAATTGCTTCCATTTCAGAATATATGAAAGACTTTCAGCTCCTTTCATGGGATGGATGCAATGCTTGTTGTTCCATCTGTGCATTTGTAGGGTGGGAGAAATAATTTTCTACCAGTAGTGCAGACCATTAACTTTGACTTAATATTTCTTTGAGTCCAATATTCTGCGTTGAACTGAACCATATGTTCTTGAAACACTTATCCTGAAGATGCTGAAATGAAAAAAAAACCTATTATTCTTCTCTTTTTCCTGACAGAGTGTTTCCTTTATAAATAACTTTTTCTCCTATGAATCTCTGGACCTTTCCAAGTCGCCAGCACAGTTCCAGTTTGAATCCATCTTCCCTGAGCTTTCAGCCCTGTTTTTTCACTGTGACTTTCTCTGCTAAATTATTTTCTCTAAAATATCTGTTATTGGAAAGGGTTTGACTTCCTGATTAAATTGTATTTCAGTCTTCTTTTAGAAAAGCTGAATGGGTCATATTCTTTAAATCTCTTAAGTTAAAGTAATTTTTCCAGTTTTTTTCTGTGGTTTCTTTAATGGGTCAATTTTTTCCAACACTCTTTTCTTTACATTGCAAAGATTGTATTTGTAGATGATATTTCAACATCAGGTGAGCCAATCCTATGTTTCAGTTGAAAATTACCCATTAAATACGACCTTTTCTCACCCACTCTCCTGGAGGGACAGATGAATAAAACTATTTTTCCTGTCAAGCCATTCCAAAATCAGACAAGAAGACTCATGTAGCTTCTCATACAAGGCCATTTACTCCCTTTAGTTATGATTCTATGATTCCATGATTTTGTAAGTGATCCTGCACTTTTGCTCCTGCTCATGGAAGTACATTTTCAGTGTATCAATAGGAGAGATCCTCTATATCCAATTATATGACCACAGAGCATGTTTGGTTTTTTAACTTTATGGTGTACAAAAATGATCTAAAAATCTCAGTCATTAGGAGTTGTTCTATTTGGTCTTGGTCTCATTAAATGTTGTAGGTTTATTTTTAGCATGTCTAAATCAACCAAACAAGAATTCATTGCTCACGGTTTTAAAGAAAATTGTATTTTACTAAGTTAATAACTAATAATGCAGCAGGGAACTCTGTCTGAAATATTTTGAGGTCAGGATGCTTCCCTAAGACAGATGTTCCTTGAAGCAAGGTTCCCATGAACTCTTGCTTAGGTTTAGGAAGGAAATCCATAATTGTTGCAGTATCATCCCTGTCCCTTGCAGCACATGGGATCCTGCATCCTCAGACATCAGAATCCCGAACAAACAGGGCACTAATTTCCCATGCCCTTTTAAATCATGGCATCACGAGATGATAAAGGTTGGAAAGAGCCTCTGGAAGTCTCCATGCCACCCCCTGCCCTGCACAGGGCCAGCAGATGTCAGCTTGCTCCAGTTTGGAGCATCTCCAAGTCAGGAAATTCAGCAGCCTCCTGGCAATTTTCGCTGGTGTTTGAAGCCTTTTCAGGCTGTTCACTCCGTGATTACTGCAGAGGTTAAACCATATTTTCTGTTTGATACACGAGCCCACAAATGACTCTGTGTAGCAGTAATTTCTGTGCCCCCTGATGCTGGGCCAAGCCAAGGTCTCCCAAGCCAGATAGGACTGCTCTGTTTTGTTTTCCAAGACCATCACAAAGAATTATACTCACAGGAAACAAAGCTTCTAGAGACTGTTAGAGGTCCTTTAGTCCAATTTCTCATTGCAAGCCTGTATCAGCTGTGCACAAGTTTTTTGTTATGTTTCCCCAAACACTTTTGAAAGTCTCCCTAATAAAGTATTTCATGCTAAAATAAATGACCTGGATTCTGTCTCCAGACTGACCTGGCAAGTGATGCTTTGCACAACAGGCAATGTCAAAGCAAGGTGTTCCTAGAATACCAGAGTGGTTTGGGTTGGAAGGGACCTTAAAGATGACCTCCTTCCACCCCCTGCTGTGGGCAGGGACATTCTTGCCCACAATGTTTAAGTCAAGCTTATTTGCAGCTTGTTAGAGGTATAAATAACATTAACCTCACTATATCTATTAAAGTAAATAAGATAATGCAATGTTAAAATAACTCACTTGTGTAATACTTAAATATCTACAGAAAATTACATATTTTTAGGGAAATTAATTTATCTGTGGAGCACTGTTGCACTCTTTATTAGAAAGAGTGTAATTTTTCCACTTTATGTTTCTCCCTATGAAGGGCACAAACCTTACCCCTGGATCCCTGGAAGTGTCCAAGGCCAGGTTGGATGGGGCTTGGAGTAACCTGGGATAGTGGAAGATGTCCCTGCCCATGGCAAGGAGTGGCACTGGATGAGCTTTAAGGTCCATTCCACCCCAAAACATCCTGGGATTCTGTGATATACAAAAGAAAAAAATCAATATTCATAGATATTCAGGAAATTGTAGTGACCTTATTTATAAACTGAGTCAGTATTTCTGAAGTCTCATCTGCTGGGACAGAAATGTCACATTTCAGGAAGGAAGAGGGGTTTGGGAGCACAGAGTCACTGTCTGCACTCAGGTGAAGTACAGCAAATTCTCTTCCTACTTCCCCTGGCATTTTTGTGCTTTTATTCTACTTAGGATTTCCTTATGCACTCACACCTTATCAGAGGATTTACATATTTATAGGATTTCTAGAATTTTCCACATGAAACAAACAAAACCAAACCCAGTGGTTTGGAAATCCCAAATCCAGACTGAGTGTAAGCCCTAAAAATGGGCACGAGCTGAAAGTACAGGGAAATGCTCCTGAGTTTTAATTCTAAAAATCAAGTTTCATCTTTTGAACTTGAAAACCTTGTACCACACCTTCCTTGTTACTGTTCCCTCCCTTTTCTCATCTCCCTCCTCCATACTCCTCAAAGCCATATTCGCATCCTTCAACCAAGACAAATGCTAATATTTATAGGTGCATTTACATATTTACAAGTAGGCAAAGTCTAATGACAAAGAAAGACTCTTTGCTCTGAAAAATCGTTAAAGCAGAAAAAAAAAAACCAGTTTACATTTCCAGACGAGCACAAGAAAGGAGAAAATCATCAATTTATATTCATATTTAGGCTACATGAATCATAAAACGTGCTGTAATATGTTGCATGTTATAAACACCTTGTTTAAGCTTTCTTGTTTGCAGTAGGGTTTGTCATTACACAAGGAATTTATGGACTGAAACAGATCTTCATGGAAAAGTATTACATTTTCAAATCTGTTTTTTGTTTTTTTATATTTGAGGGAGCAAATTTTAGGTATTTTACTGGTAAACCTTTAGAAAATACTCAAGGCTGAGCTTCAGAAAGAAACACCAAGTGTTTGCTTGCTTTGGGTGACCATCTGATCTATATAACAATTTTTCTTTTATATTTTTTTATACATTAAAATTATCCTCATCTCATTCCAACCCCTGCCATGGGCAGGAAACCTTCAACTAGACCAGGTCTTCTCCAGGCAAACTGTACCAATACCTCAGCTTAGGAAATTAATTCCTTAATAATCACTGAAATTCTACATTTAACAACTACTACAAAATTTAACGCCTGCTTGGTTTTGTGCTTTGGGTTTTTTTTAAATTTAGAACGAGTGTTATACATGCAGATAAGGTTTTATTCATCTAATGTAATAATTATTGAAACAAGAACATTATAACCAGAGCAATTCATCATGAGGAGCTGTGTGTTTACTTAAAGGCAGAAAAAGGTCTGACCACAACTGAAGTCCTTATGCCAAAACCATTCCACTCTATTCACAGGTAAACAACCCAAATTGATTCAATTTAGGCTTTCAAATTAGTAATCTAGCATGTAAGTAAATATTTATGACTAGGGAGCTACTCCTGTCCTCTTGGTGTTCACCAAAAATTGTCCTGGGGTGAAGATCTGACATCAGTCCTTGGGAACTGAAGTTGCTCCTCGTGGGAGTCCCTGTCCAGCCCTAACTGCACTCCATGAAATCACACAGCACATCCTAAAGCAGTGAAGTTTCGGGCAGGACCATAGGAAACGGTGAAATCTCCCTGCCCAGAATGATAATCTTCATGCCATCTTAAAACTGCTGCAATTCGGGATAATTTTGTGCTCCTAAAAGGCGAAAGTATTGCAAGGAATGGCAATAAACAACATAAATTCTGTTTACATCACTCTCATACTCCCCTAATTGCTCCCTCGAGATGCTCCCACCTTCATCTGTCCTGACAATGCCATAAAACTTGGTGTTCTATGGAAGCTGATCCCAAAACAGCACTTTTCCCCATACCAATATTGGTATAATATGTAAATATGTTCATATAAAGATGTTGACCTGGGCTGGCTGCCAGAGATGCCACCCAGATGCTCTCCTGATCTCTCTCCTCAACAGGGCAGGGGAGAAAATGAGATGAAAAAACCTCATGGATTGTGATTCAGAAAAAAAAGAAAAACAAAAGAAGACGTCACTTACCAATTGTAGTCACAGGAAAAACAGACTCACCTTGGGAAAAATTAATTTAATTGATCACCAACTAAAATATATTTGGATAAAGAAAGCAAAATCAGATTAAAGCAACACCTTCCACCACACACACTTTCCTAACCTCTCCCAAAGGGAGATGGGCAATGAGGGGTCATGGTCAATTCATAAATGCCCCTCTCTGCTGCTCCTGCCTCCTCACACTTCAGTAATTTTAGGAAGAATTCCCAATAAGTAGACCTAAAAATTGCATGGAAAACATTCCCCAACACAAGTCCAAGGGCAATTAACTGATGCTTCTAAGAGTGATGTAACACTTCTTATTACAATACAGTGCAGTCCTAGGGGCAGCCTGCTCCCTCTTCTGTATTTCACAGCAAGACTGACTTGAATTTTATTGCAGAACTGAAAAAAAAAACAACCCACAAACAAAAATGGATTACAACAAAACCCAAATAAACAGTGCAGATGCGTTCAGCTTCCACGGGACAGCAATCAATAGGACTTGTGGGAAGAAAATGATTCTGATGCTTTTCAGGAACAGGACAAGAACAGACACTAAATTGGTGCACGTGATTAGGATAAGAAAGTGAGACTTCTTATTAATTTTCTGGAAATACTGCTCTGAGAGGTGCTGTTTTGCTGCTTATTTTCCTGTTACATTAGTCTGTGTAAGATAGCAACACTGAAATACCAGGGGAGATTAAAAAAAGCACTTTGCATCTCTTTCTTCTCACTGCAAGAGCTTGGATGTTCCTTCAGTTGTGAAAGCTGAACTACTTTTTGCTCTTTATGCAGATATTTGGGTAAATAATATTTACTGAACTTACCACCCCCACTTCCAGTTTGACCCCTTATATCCCTGTCCAGCTCCAATAAGGCATTCCATGATTTTTATATGCTGAGAGATAAAATAATAATCATGCTTTGCACTAAAAATTACTTCAATTTTCACTCACTGGATGACCAAGTCACCCACAAGAGGATCAAGGAGGCACAATGACATTGGATCATAATGACGTGGAAGGGTTTGGGAGGAGATATTAAAGTCCATCCAGTGCCATGGACAGGGACACCTTCCACTGTCCCAGGGTGATCCAAGCCCCATCCAACTTGGCCTTGGACACTGCCAAAAATCAGCATCTTATTCCAGCACTTCCAAAAAACCCCACAAACAAGCTGGCAACAAGAGATCAAACCAAGTAAAAAAAAAAAAAGAAAAATCACACAACTCCCCCCCAAAAAAACTGACAAACAAAACCTGCTTCCATTTTAATGAAAAAATATTTAATAATCTATCTGCAGAAGTTAAATGAAGTTCATGTGTTCACACTAAACCTACCTGATGGTTTAGAGAAAATAGAGAGAACGGAAAAAGACAATTTGGCCACGCACAGTGCAGCAAAACTTGAGGAATTTTTATTTCACAGTATAATCTCAGATGTGATGGAGCAGGGTGTGAAGGTGGGAACCTTCTTCAAGATACCAGATTCCTTATGGGAAGGTTAACCCTCTCCAACGACCCCAAAAAATGAGTTGTGTGAGTTTTCCTAGTGCCCACCTAGTGCTGTGCAGTCAGTCCCAGGACAGAAGCTGTGCCCACAGTCAAGGAATGGGCCAGGAAACAAAAGCTACACCAGAAGGTTCCTCACCTCCTTGGATCTGAAACCTCTGGAGATATCAACAAGGAATCATGGAATAGTTTGGGTCAGAAGGAACCTCAAAATCCACCTGGTTCCAACCCCTGCCCCGCCAGGGACAGGGATGCATTGTCCTTCCACCCCTGTTTTCTTCTTCCCTTCACATAAATTTTAGCTGAGGAGCATAACTTAAATCCCTAAAAATCAAATATACTTTCTGAAATATTTTTAGCATTACGCAATCATTTTGGAGAGAATTTCACCTTGGATGAAGGAAACTGAGGAACCTAAAAGGTTCTCTCAGGTGCATTTGAAGAGAAGTCTATGCATAATTTTAATGTAGAAATTAATAAGCCGGAGTCTCAGGCAAAAATCTGCATGGTTTTTTTTTTAACTGCTAATTTTTATATGCTCTGAAGATTAAAATGACTATAGTTCAGACTAGTTTAATGACCACTCAATCAAGAGAGGTCACTGACTTTTAAGTCAACCTTGGGAATGAAGAACAGAATATCAGAGTCTTGTTTTACATCTGCCCAGAAAATTAATGATGCATTAAAACTTAATGGCAGTGGAGTCCATCACCCCTCATAAATGGTCCATCTCCATGTGTCAGTGTGTACATTAAAACGATGTGTCTTGGAGTAAATGAGAGCAGGATCAAAAATTAACCCCATCCTCTGTGTAATTACTGCGAGGTGATGATTGGAATAAGCACTCCGACTCCTGACAGTGATGGAGATGATTCCCCACCACAGACCTCTAGCTGGGAATGAGCTCCATATGGAGGACCAAAGTCACCTCAGAAAGCTCTGCTGACATCAGCATGAGTCAGACCCCATTAGGGTTTTATAAAACCTCATTATAAGGTCGAATAAAAGAGTGAGCGTTGCGAAGTGGCAAAAAATATTTTCCCTTCTGTAATATTTATTCCACTTGTCAAGTATTCATAACACTCCCCTCTTGAAGTCAGCAGTAGCAAACACGGGGGTTGATTACCATTAAGTGTTCTCCTTTGAAATGCAAAATCTCTGCACAGACTGAACACATCAGCTGCTACCCGAGGGTGTCTCTCAGGGTAGTCTGTCCAAGATATTTGTGGGGAAGCATCAAGGAATCACAGAATGTCCTGAGTGGGAAGGGACCCACCAGGACCATCCAGTCCAACCCCTGGCCTTGCACAGACACCCCAACAATCCCACCCTGGGCATCCCTGGGAGTGATGTCCAAACACTCCTGGAGCTCTGGCAGCCTCGGGGTTGTCCCCATTCCCTGGGGAGCCTGGGCAGTGCCCAGCACCCTCTGGGGGAAGAACCTTTCCCTGATCTCCAGCCTGACCCTCCCTGGAACAGCTCCAAACATTCCCTGGCTCCTGTCACTGGTCACCAGAGAGGAGAGATCAGTGTCTGCTCCTCCTTGAGAAAACCCTTGAATATAAGACTAGATTCCTTCCTGGAAAGCACCAGGAAGTTGCCCAGAAGGATTAAAGAATTGTACATAACCTCAGAAGACTGCTGACACAAACACAGCAGTAAAATTATCTAATTCAAAATTTAGCTCCACATCCTGTATGAAACAGCCCATGAAACATCCCAGCAACAGAAACTGTGACACTAATATGGCAGATATTACTAAAAATTTATTTCAGACCCTTTCAGAGCACCTTTTTGAATTGAAGTACTTTGAAATAAGGCATTGGTTGATGTGTATTGTCTTTAAGAGGAGTAGAAAACCTTTCCCAGAGGACATCCAATAACACCTCCTGACCTCTTCAAATGAATTTCAGACTAGTAGTCCCAATCTATGGCACTAAAATCCTTTGCTGAGAGGGGAAATGGGAAAGCAATAACCCACATCAGCTGAGATTCTGTTACTTCCTCAGTATTATTGCCCACGGGCTGCTGGATATCAAGCACTCCTGCCTGGAACAATAAGAAAGTATCACTGGTGTAATTTAATTCATTAGAGAAGCTTTATGGTCGATCATCCAGCCCCTTGCTTCTGCTTAAAAACATCCCTTACTGACTGCAGCAGTGAATCGACTGGAGAGAAACATGGGAATTTTATTTCCAAGGAGCTCCCATCCCTCGGAGAGTCACAGAAGAAGGAGTGAGCCTCGGGACAGTGATTCACTGCTCTCCACATCCCTCACCCCACTCGATATAGCCCAGGCAGAAATTCCATTACAGCTAAATGGAAATCAATTACACTTTTCATAGGCTAACTGCAAGTCAATGGCTTTAAAGGATGAAAATACAAAGTTCACTACAAGTTTCTTATTACCGAAGAAATCATTCAAAAGCAACCCAAGCCCTGAATATTTGGGGAGTTAATAGTTTGAAAAAAAGCTCAATATGTTCAGTTAACAGTTGAGGGTAGAGAAGCCTCATTTATCAGGTAAGTCAGAAATTTCAGAGATTAAATTCCAGAGATAGATCTTAAATCATAACCATTTCTGTCCCACATATGAACATTCCCCTGCAAACCATGGAGGAATCCCAGAATCGTAAAGGTTGGGAAAAAACCTTTTAAATCATCAGGTCCAGCCATAAAACCAGCACCACCACCATATTCACCACCAAACCACCTCCTCCAGGGCCACATTCACATGTTTTTGAACAATTCCAAGGATGGCAACTCTGACACTTCCCAGAATATCTTTTTCCAATGCCTTACAGACCAAAGGAAGTTGGAGGAGGAGTCTTGCTACTGAAGCAAACTGAAAAGTAGTAATTTATCAGTCTGCTAGTGACCTATACAGACATTTTTAGGCATTGCAGTTGGACATCTGGCATCCCCTTCCTTCATCCTTGTGTGTCTGCCCATCTTTAGTAACTGATGCTGCTCCTCCCGAATTTTTATTGCATTGTGTTGGCTTTGAAGAACAATTGCCTGCTAAATGTTGCTGGCTTTTGCTTTAGCTTTGCAAATATATGTGCTGGTGGCCACTAAATGAAGTGCTAGAAGTAAAAACTATCAGAAATTATTGCTCTCTTTGCAAAATAAAGTGTGCTTCTAATGCAAAGAATCTCTGGTACCCAAAATAAAAACCTCCAGAGCCTAAATCGTAGAAAATCTGTTTCGGTTAATATTGAATTATTGACCTTCTCACAGAAGTACTGCTAGTTCAGGCAATTTCTGTACCAGCAAGGAAGTTTAGCGTTAAAAATAAACCTAGCTGAAAATAGATTGACTGTGGAATTTTGAACATTTGTGATTTCCAGGTATGAGCATAATTTTTATTGCAAAAATCCAGAGACAATCCCATAAATCATCGCCCAGCAGCCATTGCACCCATGCCTACAATGCCCTAAGAGCTTGAAACAAATGTAAATATGGGTTGCTGCCCAAATGGGTGAGTTTTCCTCCCACTTGTACTCTGCTCCATTAAATTTCCAGTAGTTTTCTCCCACAGCTGGCAGGATGGATGGGAACCATGCACAGGAACAGGGATGAGGAGAAGAGAAATTTCCCGTTGAGAGTAACCCCCACACACTGTTCACGATGAATAAATCATGAAATCGAAGCATAAATCCTATGTTAATATTACATATTCACATGTATGTTATGAATAATTCACTGTGACCAGCTCAGTTCTTCTGTATCCTTCCTCCAGAGAAAGTTGTTGTGATGGGGAAGAGAATTCACCTGTTCCTAAATCCAGGTGTCTTGAACATGAATCTTTAAATTGTATTCAGAAAAGGGCAGATCTCAAATTTTAAATGTTTTGTTCAAATTTTAAAGGCCAGGCTCTGTAACTATCAGACCAGGTTCCTTGTAAAACAGATAACTTTCATTACTAATTATTTTCTTTCCTGAATCATTGCAGCTAATTTTTCTAGTAAGTTTTCCCTTATGTTTTCCCTACAATGCTGCTTTACATCATTGTCAAATCCTCATACAAACCCAGATGGGATTTAAGTCTAAATGGATGTGTTTGTTATATAGCTTTCAAAATAATAGGATTGCCTGCAAAATAAAATATTAAAAGGACACATTATGAAGTTTTACTTGCAAATCCCCATTGGATCCTGGTTATATGTTGTCTTCCCTTAATAACACTATTTTAATATTTTGAAAGAAATACCACCCTCATTTTAGGGTTTTTTTAATGCTTTAAACAGTCTCTACTTGCAAGTCTCAGTGAAGCTGCCAATTTTCCATAGATTTTTCTCAATCATTAAGCTCAATGTTATCAGAAGCGTGGATTTTGTTGCACCCCAAAACTGGATCAATATCACATTCTCCATGTAATTGTATATAATTTTCCTATAAATATCTGTCAGTTTTAGTTGTATACTTAACTTTGGCAGTTTTAAAATTTTTTGTAAACAGGCTTTTTATTCTGAGCCTTTAAATTGATCTGGGTTTAAGTAATTGCTGTGTTACATTCAACCTTTAACCTCCTCACTGCACAAAACCACCAGTGAAATTTTTGTGAAAATATAATTTTCAATGAGTGACCATAATCAGTCAAATAATATCATGCACAAGAAATATCCCAAAAGCCTTTGTGAATATTTTTCTTTATTCTCAGACAAAAAAAAATGTTGGGCAATGTTACTTGTTCATTACTTCAGTCCCAGAAGCGAAAAAAAAAATGCAAAAGCCTTTTGTCACTTAAAAAGATGAATCAGTTGTCCCTTGCTTGTTATCTCAAGCCTTTTTTTACAGCATTATAATTTTTAATTAGATGGAATATTTACACTGAGGCAGGAAGCAAAGAAAAAAGACAAAGTTGTGATAAACTTTGCAATAATCAGAACAAAACAGAGCAATAATCAGAACAAAAAACTGACACTGACTGAACAAATTAATACCAGAAATTAAAAGTTTGTAGCTTTGAAATGGTTTCTCAATAAGTTAACTCAATATATTCAGTACTGTCAGTTGTGATTATGTGCATGGTAAACAATTCTTATAATAAAGCAGTGATACTGATACAAATATTAAATAGCAACAGCAAATAATTACCAAGGTATGACATTTGTAATAAATTATGATTGAGATATTAGCATATAAAGTATATTGTATATTCCTGCTGGCCATTATTTTGTAGTGAACTTTTCAAGATAAATCTGTCACTACGTTGTGCTAATTAAAAATTAGCTTTATGATCACAGAGAGACAACTTGAAGGCTGTTTTTAAAATACAGAGGCCACCAAGAGTAAGAGCACAACTTGTTGGGAGAGACTTTAAAAGTCCACGGCCAGGAACTCACTGAATCCTCAAGAGCTTGTACAGAAATCAGAATTTTCCAATCCTTGCTGTCATGTAAATGTTACAGCTGGGTTGAAGCAGCTTTAGGGCACAACCTGACAGTGTTTACAGCCTCTTGGAGATGCCAAGATCAATAGCACAGGCAGGAAGAACACGAGAATTACTCTCTGATTATTAAATTGAAATACACCTTCATTCACTGCACTTGATTTTTCTAGTCGGATTTTTAGTTTATTACTCTTCTCTGGAGGGTTGGCTCTAATCTGAATGCAGCATCTGGAGTAGCATCAAAATATTGAATCCATTTAATCAAGAAGGCTTTCGGAGCCTTACAGAAATGCAAAATAAATATCATCTCCCTATTCAGCCTTGGTTCTCTGTGCTTCCTTCACTAAAACAGGCTTGGCTCTTGCCAAACACACATTTCACGAGCTGTGGAGATTTAAACTTGCTGGGGAAATAATCACAGAAAGAAAAGTATTGGGGCAGAAGGAACTACAGAGTTACCAGGCCTTCAGAAATTTTCTGTCACAGGTTTTAATGCTGGAAAGGACCATTAGGATCATATATCACATTATGTGCCCCCATGGATTCTTGCAGCAAATCTCAAACATCTCAAACAGACAATCATTCTCAATCACTGAGACTACCACAACCCTAAGTCCATTTTTCAAATTTAAAGTTGCAGCTGTTTATTCACCTTTAGAACTTTTCATCCAATTCCTCCAGTGAAGCAAAGTAATTATAGTTTCTGGGCATTCAGTTTCATATCCTTTCCCATCAAAAATCCCCTCTCCAAACCAGGAATTGATAAAATAATTCCTAATATTACCTTAGATACAGAAAATCAGCCTATATGGTTTGCTCCTTTTTCAGCTTCCAATTTTTTTTTCTTAGAAATTGAGAAAATGAGCCTGAAAAAATGTTGGCCCTGTAACAGAATGAATAATTAGGTTAATAATTAACAGACTGGTTAAGAGTTAGCTGGATAATACTTCACCAAATAAAATTTCCCAGATCATAAGTATATTAAGAACAATTAGCAGAGGGTTTGCAATATTATTTAAACAAGATAGACCAACATAATTTCTAAGATGACAGCTCTCATCATGTGTACCCAGGTATTGAACTCCATGGGTAAATAACATTAATGTTGGACTCTACTCCAAACATTGTCTGGTATTTGTCTTTACACTGTGCTCAGTGGAGAGAAGATGCAAATTGATCTCATTCATTTTCCATTTGCTCAAAACTTAGAGAATCTTATTACTACAGGCAAAATAATACAAATCTTCTTCTTGTATGCTTTCATTTCTGTCCTCATACCCACAGAAATACGCTTGATTTTAAAGCCACTCAGAACAGAAGCACACTGTTCTCATCGCAACGAAATTCTCATTTGCAGAAATAAAACGAATTCCTATATGCTGCCTTATTATCCAGTGTTCTCCTCTGTAACAACACTCTCGTGCTGTCCATGGCTGAAGTGAAATGTCACACATACTACAGAGATTTGAGTTATAATTGAACTATAATTTGTAAATAAAAATCTTGTATAAGAAGGAAAGGAAATAAAAAACATGTAAGTTTTAAATGACTTTAGGCAATGACTGTAAACAAACAGTTAGTGGGAACTGCTGGTTTATGGAAGAACTGACACAAAATTTTATCTGAACATCATCCAAAATGTCAATGTTGGATGGATACTGAGGGCTTGGATTACAACCATTGCATGACCTCAGAATTTCTCTCTCTCTTCCACTTCAATTGGCATTATCTGCCAGTTAATGGAACTATTATACAAAGAAGCAAGTTGGGTTCAAGTTAATTCAATGCAAGTTAAGCTTGCATTCAAAACTTTTATTCTCTATTTATTCTGCTCATAAAGAAAATAAAACCCTTCATGGTTATCTTAAACAACTGCTTCCCCAAAAGTGGATCCATACAGAGCATACCTCCTGATTGACGTGACTGGTTTCATAAAAATAGGATTTGGAGACTTCTGCTTCTCCTAAATGGTGGATTCTGCTTTTCTGATCTGCAGCTCAATGCCAAGTCTTGAAGACAACATGCTGTGAGCGAGTGGTCATCATAACTTCAACCCTTTTACAGGTGCTTGAAACTGCTACAGATCAGGGGAACAGGACAGTAAGAGCTCTGATCAGTGATGCTTAAGTCTTTATCTAAATTTTAGGTATTTGATCAAAACAACTGAAACCTGGTCAAATGTCAGCTGGCTTTCAGTTTTTAGTTTATGTATGTTCTCGGCCCTCTGAGCAAGGCCACAGAGAAGTCTCCTGTCCAGAAATTTAACAGAAGACAAAACCAGAACAGAAGACAAAAAGCACAAGACCACCCCAAATCTACCAGATTGAAAAGTGGTGAAAACAGAAACCATCCAGAATACATTTCCAAAGTCCTCCAGAAATTAAGTTTTGAAATAGAAACAGTGTTGTCTTCCTGACCTTCAGAGTGCTATCAAAATGACAGCTCTGTGAGTGGCATAACCATAGTTTTGAGTTTAACTATTTCAGAATGAAGCTGCCGCTGTGCTGCTCTGATCACAAAGGTCTTGGAGTTAAGACAGGATTATTGTAAACACAGTCCAGCCCTCTAAAGGAAAACTAAATTCGGCTACACTCTTGGTTTCTTAACCTAAAGCAAGCTGTGCCTGGATCAAAACACATTCCAGGAGGCAAGGAGAAATGGAGGAGCTCAGTTATGCCAGGAAGGTGTGGAAATAACATTAACATTCCCACCTCCGTGGCAGGAGGTAGGAACCAGATGATCTTTAAGGTTTCTTCCAGCTGAAACCCTTCTCTGATTCCATAAAATACTGATGAAAAAATGCTCACCTCCTACTGTGAAGGCACAAAAGGACCAGAATGAGCATGGATGTAAGATCAATTAAAGGATTTAGGAGCCATTTTCTTCCTATGAGATGGATCTTCTGGTTTGGAAAGCAGCCGAGGTCTCGGGTGTGTGAGGAGGAGCTGCCACAGAGTCCACGCTCGGAAGTGAGGATGTGCAGCTACAACTGCGCTGAGCTCTTTCTACTTCAACCTTTAGCCTCGAGGAAAGAAAAAGTCAAGAGGAGCCAGAGGTGCCTCCCCAATATCTGCAAAGATGAGTAAGGCCTTTGTGCCTCTTTCAAGAGCCCAAGCCCGTAGTGCCTCTTCCTCTTCAAGGAAGGCATTTCACAGATCTGACGGCACAGCCGCAAAGCTCAGAGCCGAACTGAGGCTTTCTTTCTACCCCTGGCAACGATTAACCTTTTCCCTCAGATCTCCCAAGGCGAGATGAAAGATCCCTAAAGATCAGAACTCCAGCAAGAGAGTGCGACCCACTCTATTAAGGGCTTTAAACATTAAGACCAAGACCTCGAGCCCCATCAAAACACCAACAAGCGGTTTGTGCACAGGAGAGCAGCGGGAAGGATCAAAAAGCCCCCGCCCAAACTTCATAGGAATTGCCCTGCTCTTTCCTGCCTGAACCAGAGGTAATTGCAGAGTTTTTTAGCAGCATAGAGCACGTTTGAAGTAGTTTGACGGTGATCTGACAAAGACATGTAATAATGTTATGTCAAAGGAGCAGGAGTGCTGCAGGTCAGCAAGGCTGCAAGGCTGGAAAAGAGACCAGGCTGAGCAGGGCTTCCTCTTGCTCCTTCTGTGGCCCAACAGCACCACACTGGCAAACACACGAGAGCTGCCTGCCTCCTCTGGGAATGGCCTCTCTAAATTCCCACATTAATTTGGCTGTGGTTGGTCATAACCATAGTTCAGGCCCTTCACAACTCGAGTGCAGCAAAGGCATTGCCGAGAATAGGTTATAGAGGAAGGAAACTGCTGTTATCCCAAACAATCGTTTATGGGATGATAGTTTGGAGATGATCAGGGACAGGAGGTGAGGGAATGGCTGGAGTTGTGTCAGAGAAAGTTTAGGTTGGCTATTTGGGAAAAGTTCTTCCCTCAGAGGGTGCTGGGCACTGCCCAGGCTCCCCAGGGAATGGGCACAGCCCCAAGGCTGCCAGAGCTCCAGGAGTGTTTGGACAACACTGCCAGGGATGCACAGGGTGGGATTGTTGGGGTGTCTGTGCAGGGCCAGGGGTGGGACTGGATGATCCTGGTGGGTCCCTTCCCACTCAGGATATTCCATTATTCTATAAGCAAGACAACATATATTAAGAAATCCAATCACGGGGAAACAATCCTGCAATGATAACTAAACTATTAAGAACAACAAGGGCACCATGAAATCGTGCATTATCTTCCTGATATAACCTGTTAATTATGACTACTACATACTCAAGGTGATATAAGCATTAGTTGAGTCCAACTGATTAAAAGCACCTCCAAAATGTGACGATGTTTGCTCCATGGATCCCAGCGTGGCCCAAGTAAACCAGTTATGGAAATATCCAGGAACTCCTCCCCCTGGAGGGCTGCTGTGCTGTGACCACATCTGGGCAAGAAAAGTCTCCTTGGAAGCTGTAGAATTTAAGTTTCCATCGTTTAACATGTGGTCCCAGGGGAAATGCATGCTGGAGCTGAGGTGTTCCTGTGTGACAAAGACAATTCAGCTGAACATTATTCACAGCTTTGTCAACACTTCTCACCAGTGTTTGAAGAAGTTATTTAAGAACTCCAGGAGTCGGGAAAAAAAAAAGAAAAAAAAATGTTTATTTGAAACATAATGGATGTGTGGAGAGGAAAATCAAAAGTAGTGTAGATGACAGATTTTTTTTTATAGCTATGGAATGAATAATGTTTTAATCCTCTGCACAGGAGAATGGGTGAGGGAACAAAATAAATCTCTGAGAGGTCACAGGTGGTGCTTTGTCTTCATAATAAAAAAAGTTGAGCTTCACAGTTTATAAAGAGACTTATTTTTCTGCTTTTTTTCTGCTGCCTATAATAAGACCTACAGGCTTATTACTTTCCTCTTAGTATTATTTAAACATGCCAGGAAGCTATTTTCTCAGTCAGCTTTAAACATATTGAACTATTTTGTGACTGTTTTGTGGCTCCTGGCTTCGGAATAATGAAGTTTTCAGCAGCAGTAATATCAATACCTCTGCAATAGTTTCTTTTGTTCGTCTGGAACAAAAGAAACCAATAAAAACGGACAAAAACAAACAGAAGTTTGTTTGTTTCTTAAAATGCGAGTATTAAAGTCATCAGCTACAGGTGTCCTAATAAATGAAATAAAGAAAAACTGATGAAGAAATGGCAGTGTCCAGCACACCAGTTGTTTGAGAGAAATGCTTGACAACATTGTAGTTGTTCCTGATTAAAGGGAAAACAAAAGCCTAGGGAGAAAATACAGAGTTTTGGCCCCAAAATCACTGCTGGAAAATGTGTAAGTCAGAGTTTCTAAGTGAGGTCGTAAATTTCCTTGATTTCTCTGGTGGAGAAAAACACTGACAAAATATTTAGACAGTAAATATAACATTTCTGTTTGGAATTTAAAGTGAAGAAATAAATAGATTCATCGAATATGAGAGAATTGGCTTTTTCCCTAACTTACTGGTAACATTCTGAAACTTCAAACATTTGAATTTATAAAACCTTTAATTTTAAATTAGGATGAATTACATCTCAAAATATAATTTCAGCTTGCTGGAAAACTATTTGCAGGTGAGGATAGTTTTGGAGTCTTCTTGAACAGAGCGTTTGTTCACTTTGACAGCTTTAAAGGCTGAATTTTGGGGGTCTAATTCAGGCTTTGAAGAGCTGCCTTCGAGTTAAGAAATGGTATTTGCCATAAAGTCTCTCTCCATATGGTAATATTATTTAATCTGTTCTGGTGATTAGGCTACAACAACTCATGGTTGATGCTTTTGAGGCTTCAAGAATGAGTGGCTTGGCTAAGAGAGCATAACCAGGAAAATTGTTTTTACTAAAACCTGTATTAAGTCCCTGAATGTAAAAGAATATTTTATATATATATAAAGGGAAAAGATGTAAATATTTAATTATACTCTGTCGAGTATTGTTTGTTTAAAGCAAGTTCTTCCTCTCCAACACTCTTTACAAGAATAAACCATTAAAAATTACCAGCTTTTCTGTTTTAACTTGGGGCAAGGAACATGGGAATGTGGGATATCCAGCAAACAACTAAGTGGGCATTAATGGGATATAAGTTTGAGTGAGAAGTTTATTTACAGAGGTATCTAAAGCCTTGTTTCAAACCCTGAGGCACTCCAAAGCTGGAAGAATCTTCTAGGTCTGCAGAACACAACCAACTCTTTATTTCAGCCCCATAAAAGCAGGGCTTTTTCTCTCTCTTTCTTTTTCCTCTTGTCTTTTATAACCTAAGTGCTTTAGTGTGTTACAAACCCAGGTTCATTTGTAGTAAAACACTCACTTGACATTTGTAAGACTTTGCCACTGATTTCCTGGGAACCAGGTTGGTTTCCGAGCACTTTTATCATGAGAGCAGAGGCTGTAAAGCCCCAATAATTTTAGAAAGCTCCTTAAGTAACTAGTTTGAATTGCTACTAAATTCTTTAGATAAGAGTTTGTTTTACAAGGAAATTTGGAATGCACTGCTGAATTCAAGGGCATCAACCTCAGATAGCTTTTCCCAATAAAAGATATATATATACACATTCTGTTCCAAGAATTTTGAGAACTCACCTTTCATTTTGCTTCTGCATCTGTATTTTTAAGCATTTTCGGATTTGCTTTTTAAAAAGGAGGACTTTGCCTACAGTGGATTTAAGTGAAGATTCTTTCAGTAATAAATTTTGTTCCTTAGATGTGCCTCACTGCATGAAATACTTTGCCTGGAATGAACTGAACTCCTGACCGAAGCTTATTATGGTGTCAAGGGTCTAAGAAAGAGTAAACAGGTGAAAAAACAAGCAGTGAACTCCATTATCCCATCCTTCATTATTAATTTTTAATTCCTTTTTTTTTTTCCACTGAAATTGTTGTAGATCTTTACTGGCTTCCATTTATTATCTCAAAAAACTTTCTCAATTGGTTCTCCTTGACTAAAACTTGAATTTCACAATTAAAGTCAATGAAAGATGAAGATCCTGAGCAGCCTTTTCTCAGAAATATTTAACACCAAACATTGGGAATACCAGGAAATATTTTTTCTGATATAGCCTTTTAATATTAATCCAGACATCAGAAACAGATAATTGTGAGTGAAATGTTGGCTTATTAAAGATGCATTTGAAAATACATTTGAATGTACTGATTTAAGAGATATTGTCCTGTTCCCACAGAATCAGAGAATCCCATAGGTTGGAAAAGACTTCCAAGATCATCAAGTCCCAGCTCTGAATACCATGGTGCCCAATAAACCAATCAAACCAGAAAACAGAATAGCCCAGACAAGACTTTACACACTGGACAAAGGTTCCCAAATAGTTTTAATGTTCTACTGCTGGCCTGGCAGTCACTGAGCAAGTTCAACCACAAAAAGAAAATCCCAAGCAGAAAATCAAACACAATAATAAAAGCTCCCCTTCCTAATTCAGAAGAATATCAATAAAGAGATAAAGAAGATCTGTTGCTTTTAAGAACACTGAAAAGGATGTTTCAGCCGAGGAAATGCATTGGAAATGAGGAATTTGCATGAAGTCCCCTGTCTGAAAAACAAAACCTCCCAGCTAAAACGCTGCTAACAGAGTCTGTGAAAACTCTGGAAAAGCAATCCTGGGAGTGATGAGCCCTTCCCCACAGTCTCCCTGTCAGGGGAACACTGGCACACCAGTCAAACCACCAAAACAGCAAACAGCTTCTGGGAACAGGTCCTTTCACTCTGCTAAAACAAACTCATTGGCAACAAACACAATCCCAAGTACTTATGCATCTCCAAAAATACATCCTGCTGGGGAAACAGCAGGAAAAGCAAAGTGAACACCAGTACATCCTGCAGAAAAACCCTGACTCACACATTTTCTACAGCAGCCAAGCTCCAGTTTTGAAATGCTAAGAGGAATTTTATTTTCAATCGACAGAGTTAAAAGAGGCTGAAGCACTGAACCAGCAATGGTCCCACATGGAAGTTCGGTCACCAAGTTAGTGTGGCTTCCAAAAGGTCTCCAAAGCAGACAATTTAAAGGTTTCATGGCCTTTAAAATTGATGAAGATGAATTTTTCTTTAAAATTCATCATCCCTGTCTTAATTTTTTTGGGGGGTGCATTTTGAAATCTGAATCTGAACAAGTGATGGAGTAGCATCACTTCTGTCAGGGGACTGAGCTGTTCCCAAGTGACTCAGGGCAGTGGAGCAGAGCTGATGCAGGGACCTGTTTCCTGCAAAAAAGCAGCAGTAGCCAAGGAAAAAGGCAGTGAATAATTGCTTGCCTTGCACCAAAGCATGAGGAAACTGAAATAGTGCAGCTGGCAGTGAGACAAAACGCGTTTAGCAACAATTTTTTTTGTGAGAGGAAGACACTCCGGGCATAACTCTATCCATTTACATAAATATCTGCAGCCACAAAGGGGTCAGCAGAGACCCGTGGTACAGTTGCACAGAGAGAGCAAGAGAAAACACTTGGAGATAGTAGAATCAGCAAGATAAAAATAGGGAATTGAGAAGCAGGACAGCTGCGTGCTGGCACCAGATAATTCTATAGAATAAGCAAGAAATGAGCCTGGTGAAACCAGAAAAAGTTCTGGTCTTGAAAATAATTTAGACTCTATCTAAAGGGCAGATGAGATTATCCCCTTTTCTTTTGGGAGAAGGGTATAAAACACCAGCACTGGGAAAGGAAATCTGGGGAGGAAACAGGACTTTGGCTCCAGCTCCTGCTCTCCAGCTGACTCTGTCACAGGCTTTCTGGCAATATCTTCTGCTGGGACAGAAGTCTCCAAACTGATGTAAAATCTGCTGCTTTCCTGTCATTTTTCCTTTCCATGGTTCTGTGTTTCACGTGTTTTATTGGTTGGTATTGCTCCAGGCCAGGTTGGACAGGGCTTGGAGCACCCTGGGATTGTGGAAGGTGTCCCTGCCCATGGAAAAAGGTGGCACTGGATGGGCTTTGAGGTCCCTTCCAACCCAAACCACCGTGAGACTGAGATTCTGTGACTGGCATAGTCTATGCTGGAAACACCTGAAGCAGCTGCAAGAGGCTCTTCCTGCAGCCTGTCTCATTTGGAATTTCTCCTTCTGCCAGCACTGTAACTCACATCCCAGTCACAGAGGAGATCTCAGAGCTGCTCTCCCCACCCACCACAAGTGAGGCACCCTCACAGCATCCTTCTGCTCCGTATGGCAGAGGAGGAATCACTGCAAAGAGATTTTGGCTTCTCCTTCTGAGAGCTTCTCCTCCACACACTGCTCCTTTGGAAAACCCAGCAAGCACAGAACACCACAAGATGCTCCAAGAATGTATTAAACCCCAGAAAAACACCTCTCTCTCAGGCAAGCAGAGTGGTATCTGTGTTCAAAGAAAGCACTTATCATATAAAGATAAATTTCAATTCAATTGCTCCCCAGTGCCCAAGCCAGAAAAGACAGAAAGTGAACTGGCCTCAGGCAACCAAGAGTCCCTTGGTTTACCCTTGCAGTCACCACAGGGAAATCACTCCTGTATTTTAGGAATGTAAAATTTGGATTAAATAAATAGTCCTGACGGCATAAGACAAATCACGTTTGGTTGGCCCTTGTAATCAGGACAATGAGAAATGAGCTATTTACACTGATAATTTCAAGCTGTTATCAGTAGGATTAATTTGTCTGCAGGGACATTCCCAGGAATCCCCAAGATTCTACACTATTTATGCCACACTTTGGAGATTTATGAATTGAGAGAGTTAGGAAGAACATTGCAAACACTTTTAGATTCACTGGATCAAAAGAAGAGAACAAAAAACTAAACTTAAGGGTTGTGTTGTAATTTTTTTCCCTACAATCCAATGTTAACTCTGGGAATTTGGCCCAGATCTGTGAATTGAAGAAGCATTCCCTGGATCTTACTGCAATTTTCCATTCAGCAGGCTCCCCCTGAAATGCTGTTATTAACATTCCCAGAAAAGCCTCCAGAGCAGAACCAGACTCAAGAATGCATTTATCAGCAGATGCAATAATAGCAAATTTATTGCCCTGAGGAGGCAGCTCTTGTAGATTATATATATATTTTTTTTTTTTTTGGACACTGACTTCTGAATTACTTGGTAATTACTTTATTTGTTGCCCTTATGAGACACAGAGAATGACTGCAACTCTTTACTGACTGTTTGCCTCCACTTTTCTTGTTGTCATTTCAAGTCTTGGAGCATTTGCTCTGGGCTAATTGGCTAATACTTGTTCAAACTGACTCCTGCTTTAAATCCTTTCCCAAAGGAAGAACTCAGGGCAGCTATTAGAGAAATGATGCTGTTGGTTTTATTTTCTACAGGATTCACACAAGATTTCTTGGTCATTCTTGCTCCCCTTCTCTTCACTTGCTGAGGAGCTGTTTCTGCAGCTCAGAACTAACCCAGCTTTAGTGGATGAGGTCAGCATGTGTCCAGATCAGGGAATGCTCCAGATGGAGAATTAAACTGCTCAGTGAATCCTGCAAAGCTGCACAATATTTCACTGCAGTCTCATTGGAACGAATGACAATAATGTTGAGATTTGAGTATTATTAATGCAATGTTCTCACAGGAGCTACTGGTTTTCTCAGAATATTATGGAACACAATGGTGGCTCTAGAATGCTCCACGCTGATCAAAACCTGACAATACATTTTACAACAAAGTCTTGTAGCTCCCCATGGGAGATATTCTTCAGACAGGGGTCCCTCATCAGATTTTCTCCTATTTCTCAATGTCAGCAAATTCATAAGAGCAGAAAAACAAAAAATCCCAGAATGCTCATTGCCTGTTGTCTGATGTCCACAGAATCCCAGAATGGTCTGGGTTGGAAGGGACCTTAAAGCCCATCCAGTGCCATGGGCAGGGACATCTCCCACTGTCCCAGGCTGCTCCAAGTCCTGTCCAACCTGGCCTTGGACACTCCCAGGGATCCAGGGACAGCCACAGCTTCTCTGGGCACCCTGTGCCAGGGCCTGCCCACCCTCACAGGGAACAATTCCTTCCCAATATCCCATCTATCCCTGCCCTCTGGCAGTGGGAAGCCACTCCCTGTGCCCTGTCACTACATGCACAGGTGTTTATTTTGAGAGAGGGGTTCTTTGCTTGCTCTTTGAGTTGTTTTTTTTTCCTTGGTTTTCATTTCTCCTCCAAAATTTTGGTCCGAGTCTTCACGAAGGCAACAAGTAACCAAATATAAAACTTCCCCCCGCCAGAGCTCATGCAGTCTGGGGTCTGCACTGGAAATCCTACTATTGATAAATTCAGATGGGAAAATAGAGGAGAGAGTTTCTCAAGAAGGTCCATTTCCTACAGACAGTGTGTTTCATCAGGGGCCCTTTACCTAACACCACCTTTCAGCATGAGAAGAGATATAGTTCATCTCTTATCAGAGAGAAGAGGAAGCAGGTAATCAGAATTTTGGGGAATTTGCCCAAAAAAACCCCTCCTTTACCTACCTCCTAACTAATGAGTTCCTTCAACCAACACCCCAAGTCTCCAGCTGGAAATATGTACTAAGGAAACAATATTTAGGACCCTTCTAACAGAATGGAAATACACTGTAAGACCATTTTCATTATAAATACACTCTCCTGTACGATGAGGTGATTTCTGCTTTGTGGGTCCTTTAATTTATCTGCTCTAGATGACAATTATCAAGCAGAAATCACAGCTATTATTCTTTTAATCTAATCAGCTATGGTCTAGTTTACTTCCAGAGGTATCCTATTGACTAAAAAAGAAAACTCTAATGGTTCACAGTTTCTCTGGGATCAGTTTGTCATAATTTGATTAATTCCCTCCTCATCTTCTCCTTGCTTTCTAACGTTATAAATCAGCCTAATCAAATTATTGTCACTTTCTCCATACAGGCAGAAAAAAGACAGATTGTCTTTGCTGTCAGCAGTTGGCAGAAGTCTGAAATACGAAGTTTGTTAAAACTTGTGAACAAGCAGAAAGTACAGACTCCAAAACCTGCAGATTCCTTCCAGAGCTCCATAGACACGACACATATTAATCATTCATACAATTTCATCTCCTTCTCATCCTCTGTCTTACTTAAATTCAGGAGTTTCGAGTCAAATTTATCACTGTAAATAACCAGAGCGGGGGGAAAAAAGGAGAGGCGATTTCTGCAAAAGCAGTGATTCATGAGGGAAACTTTGATTCTGCTCGATATGTCTTGTCTGAATCTCTTTCAAATTGCTCAGCCTGGAGGCTGTATTTCATTTTTGTTTGTTACCCAGCCCATAGTGCTGCAGTGGAGGGAACATGGAATGCCAGTGTTGTCCCCCAGATAAAAGCCATATTTCCTTGGGAAATGATTCTCCTTGGAAGTGCCTTTGGCTCCCATAATATGCAACGTGCAGTTTTTGCTAAGAATCACGTCTTCCCTCATTTTATAACCTCAAGCTACTCGAGTGATTAATCTGGTTAATTTAAGTTTGGAGAACATGCTTAGGTTGAACTTTTGATTTTACTGACTTTTCTAAAAACTTTTCTAAAGAGCAAGTACAACTAATTAAGAATCTTCTTGTTGCCAATATTACATAATGAAACTAAATCACAGGATTATATAGTAACTGGGAATAATCTGATTCTGACAATGTCATGATTTATTTCCCCCAAAACGAGAGGAGAACTAGGGAATAAGGGACAGAAACCTCACCTGGAGCAGTTTTCTAACTGAAGGCTCATTTTGAAAATGACAAAATAAGATTGGAACAGGTTATACAAATGAGAAGGAAAATAATTTAGTTTTATGTAAGAGTCATTATGTTTGGCTTAAAGCTCACAAAAAGCAAAAATGAGAGGAATTTCAATTAAGTCTATAATATCATTAAGTGAAAAAAACCAGACTGATGCAATGTTCCTGATGAAAGCTCAGGATTGATGTGAGGTGGGAAACTTTTTCACAGAATGAGAAGGAAGCCTGTGTACGCAGGAAAAAAATACTACAAACTTATACAAAACCTGTTGATTCACTTACAAGAACATCTTACATCTTTGCTTCTGTCCTTCCTCCAGCTGCAGTTCTTGCACTGGTATTTTCCAGCTCTGGGCAGGCATTAAGAAAACTGTCACACTTGCCAAGCCATTAGACTGTAAAACTTTTATTCTCCCATTAAAGCAGTGGAAGATGAGCCAGGATCAGACTGTCCAATGCAACTGCCCTAGAAAGGGATAAATCCAGGTAAACAGAGTTGATCCAACACAACTGCAGCATTAGGGACTCTTCTGTTCTGCCTAGTGACAAAGGCACCAGAAAGGTGGATTTAATCTCTTCTGGTCATAGTCAGTGCAGCACAGGAAAGCAAAAGGCTTTCCAAATGATCAACATTGATATTTTATCAATAGCTCCTTGGCCCCTTGTCCTCACTAGACACATCCTTTGTTGTGACTGGTGTAGAATTCCCAACCAACAAAAGAATTCACAGGTGTTAGGAGTCTCCCTCTGTTCTTCTTAGAGAGAGAACAGAAGGTTTGAGTGAACTTCCCTTGTCAATTTTTCTGCCAGCTCATCCAGAGCTGTATCTATCTTGATTTCTCCATTGTGAAAGCTCTCATCCTGAATCCCACAAAAAATAACTGTGCGAGGGATTCCGAGGGCTCGTTCGTGTTGTGCAACACCATTTTCATTTTGGAACATTCACAGATGTAAATGTTTCACACAAATGTTCTGAAAAAAATCCTCAATAAGAACACAAAACTCTGGAAATTGAGCTGGGAAGATCAGGTGAAACTTAACACTGGGAGCTGAATTCTGGTCCCTGTGGCAAACATTTCCTCCACAAATGTATGTTTTTACAAGCTTCTTTTGAGGAAAAAAAATAAAAAGAAAAATTAAATGAATAATTAACAATGTATAACAAGCTTTCTTGAGCCCTGACACTTAGAAAGTCAAACCCATCTAGTCTAAGCCATAGAAAAGGTGACCTAGACGTGAAATGAAGGTCAACTCATTAAAGGAGGCTCAGGGTTAATTAATGCTCCACAAAATCAAGGGAAGAACGGCAAAAAAAACCCCAATTATTACTCAAACAATGAAACTTCTGCAGTTAAAATGAGAAAGTTCCTTCGTGTCAGCCCACAGAAAACAAGGGAGTACCAGGACTTACACTCCTTAGATGAGCTCAGACAGGTGATCATTTCCAGCACATCAGTGAAAAGCAGTGGGAAACAGCTGTCTCATTTGCAGGCCTTTCAAATGTCAAGTAGCTTCATGACTTCAATCAGAGATTTTCTCTTCTAAGAGACTTTGTGCTTCACAGGTGGGAGGTGCTGTTCCTGAACTTCTGTCACCGAGGAAATTAAGAGATGGCTGCGATGGGAGGATTTAAAAGAACGACTGATCAGGCCGATTTCAATCTCCAAACCCAAACTTCACTGGAGTCATTCACTCACAAGACACTTCCTGCTAACAGTTATATGTTAATTAAGATTAGGACTACAAGTGCAAAACCAGTAATTCTAACCCAGCTGTGAGTACACAGTATTTTGGAGGCAATGCTGAATTGCTGTTGACACGAGAGGGAAATAAGGAAAGCAAGTGATGAAAAAGAAAACAATTGCTCACCTCCAAACAACCCCTGAGCAACAGCTACACCCACCAGCCTCCACCTACCCAGTTTTAATTGCTGGGTGTGATGTCAGATGGTCTGGGTTGGTTGGGATCAGCTGGGCTGGCTGTGTCCCCTCCCAGCTCCTTCTGCATGCCCAGCACCTTGCTGGGAGGGTGAGGAGGAGAAGAAGGAAAAGGAAATGGAAATGCTGTGTGAGCACAGATCAGCAACAACTGAAACATCAGCGTGCTATCAGTGTGGTATCAGCACTGTTTTCAGCATTATTCACACAATTTTAGAGCACGGCCCCCTGCGAGCTGCCATGGAGAAAGTGAATGCCACACCAGCTAAAAGAAGTACCTGGTCATTATCCTTGGGGTCTTTCAGTCAGGAATCGTGCTGGTGATGCCAGAATGATTTTTTTTGCTTTTTCTTTTATACCCCTCTTACATACTCTTTTATAGTTTGATGTATTAGTGCTTTTAACCTACGTATTTGTAATTTCCCAAGGCTGATAACTCAGCTCAGCCCCACGGCACCGTTAAACCAGGAGAGCAAACATCCTGGGAGCCCCAGACACCAAGGGCCTCTCCAGAACACATTTTGGAACCTCAGACAGGCCCAGCCAGGGGGAAGGTTCCTCACAACGAGGGCTTCACTCCAGCCTCTCATTTGAGAGGAATCTTTGATAAATATGTAAATTTTGCAAGGCCTACAATTGTGTGTATTTCAGTGTGATAGTGTACATGCATTTTCAGGGCGTTCCACCTGAACAAAGTACTGCACCCAAGGATCCTTAAATAAATAAATAAATAAATAAATGCCCCTTTTCCCCATAAACCGTGTTTTGGTTTTAATTTTAAGCCCAGGGAAAGGCAACACTGGAATTCCCTGTGACAGGAGGAGTTTGAACCACGGTGGCCTCAACTTCTTCCTTCTCCTGTCTTCCTCGTTTGTGTTCTTACTGACTGAGAGCAGCTCCCTGTTCCCATGCTGCTTCCTCCCCTCCTGGATAGCAGGATCCCATCTCCTCAAAATAATCCTGACATTTTGTTACTTTTTTTTCTTGTTCATCTTTTTAGGTGTCCCGGAGGATTCAGTCTATTTGTAATCACCTGTGCTCATATTTTCCTTACTAAAATGAATATACCACAACATATTCCAAGCTGTTTGTGAAGATCCCTGTCCCTGGGATGGGGCATAGTCACAGAAGGAGATGTCTGGCAATGTACCCAGAATAATTTCTTTAGTTTATGTTAAAATTACAGAGCGTGGCCAAAGTTTTAAATCCTTTCTTGTCTCTCTCTTATATGTCAGCATTTATTTGTCTGAGAAATACTCCCAAACCTTGCATCAGAGGTAAGGCAGAAAATGAATGACATCCCTAACAAGTTATTGGATGTATTAAGTAGTCACGGCCATGAAATCAGCTCTTCAGCTTTCCTCCCCTCCTACACTGCATTATTTACCAGTTATAATTAAATCTATAACCTATTCTCAACTTGGCCTGAATGGCCTAGAGTTTAAGCAGGACCTGCTGGAACCTAAGCTCTCTGTGACCCAGAACACCAATTAAAAAACCAACCAAATTAGGTGTACTGAAAATTGTGAAGGGATTTTTCTCTTGTCTAAGAATTCAGAGGGTGATGACAATAATGTTTATTTCCCTAACATGAATAAACCTTAATTTTGTCTATTATAGCTGAAGAAGAACAAACAAAACTATTGAACTGAAATTGAACCTTCTCCCTCTACTGTTATAAGGGAATTGACTGGGATAGGAGGCAGGGAAGGATCTGTAATATACTCAAATATCAAACCCTAAATAGTAAAAGAAGAAGAAACCTCTGCCAGTTAATATTTTCCAGATTTTTCTCTCATTTACCCTTTTTGTCTCATTTCAGCTCATTTAATACACTCTACATGGAGACAAAGATTCCCTGCTCCCCATCTGCTCTGTTCTTCTGACTTGTTCCCTTTTTCACCCCCAGGAATTTAATTCCTACCAGGAGCTCACAAAGCACAACCTCACGAATGTATTTTCATCAAATGGAAAACCAAGAAAAGAAATTCATGAGGGCCACAATACCTTGAATCCATGGATAAGTAAGAGATCTTTTTAAAGTCATAAAATGTTTCCTGTGTAGCTTCTTAAAGTAAGAACTTTCTGAGAGAACAAATGAAATCGTGTGATTGTCACATCCCCACATGTTTAGCAGAACCTGAAGGATATTTATATGATGCAGATGGTTTGAAAAGGGGATGTTTAAATTAGGTGCACACTTGAGTCTGACAGGGAACAAATATAAAATGTGTGAGTCTGAAGTGCATGGAAATACACAAATTGTTGCTGGCAGGAGAGCGGCTGCAGGGATGCTCAGTGTATTGTATAAAATCAGGGACTGGTTTGGATTGGAAAGGACCTTAAAGATTATTTTGTTCCACTCCCTGCCATGGACAGAGATACCTCCCACTGTCCCAGGGTGCTCCAAGCCCTGTCCAGCCTGGCCTTGGACACTTCCAGGGATCCAGGGGCAGCCACAGCTTCTCTGGGCACCCTGTGCCTGGCCCACCCTCACAGGGAAGAATTTGCAGCACTGCAAACATATTTTATCCACTATTCTTAAAGCCTCTGTAAGAACTGCTGCAAGCTTTTGCTCCAGTAGGTAATATTTTCACTTCAGCCAACAGAGATCTGGGAAATGAAATAAAGCATCAATGTAGTGCATTCCTGAAATAGTCACAAAATTGTCATATTTCTAACTTGACAGAAACTGCACTTTCTCGTCTATAGACTGTTTCAATCTTTCAAAAAGTTTCTTCAATTTAGGAGAAACATTTGTGGCAAAGGAGTTCTCAGGAACTGCACATTTGAAGTAGTGATGAGTAATCTTCGACATTTGGACTCGGAGTTCTAAAAGCTCCCTTTTCCTGAAGGGAGCCAGGAGTGGGGAAAGGACGGCTCAATGAAAATGTCAGAGGCTGTGTTCTCCTGGAGGCCTGTCTGAATGCTGACAAAGTCCTTTTCCAATTTCCTTTAAAATGGATTTGGGAAACGTTTATTAGTTCTTCCTGAAGTGCCTGTAATTACTTTGTCTGTGCTGCTCAGTCTAGGCCTGCAGGCTGCCTTGCACAGACATCTCTTGTCCTCCTGTGCCGTGTGCTCTGACAGGAGATATTAACTCTCCAGCACAGGAAAAGTTCAGACGTAATTTGTGATCCTAATCCATGCAAAGTTGCTACAGCTGATATTGAAAGTTCCCTCAGATCAGATTTTACAAGAGTAGTAATGGATGTTACCAGTGTTGATACAGCTTTACTTGCTTGTAATTTTATTTATGTCTCTGAATCATTTAGGTTTGAGACCACCGAGTCCAAGTGATGCCAGGATGATTTTTTGTTTTTTCTTTTATACCCCTCTTACATACTCTTTTATAGTTTGATGTATTCTTACTGTTTTTAACCTACATATTTGTAACTTCCCAAGGCTGATAACTCAGCTCAGCCCCACGGCACCGTTAAACCAGGAGAGCAAACATCCTGGGAGCCCCAGACACCAAGGGCCTCTCCAGAACACATTTTGGAACCTCAGACAGGCCCAGCCAGGGGGAAGGTTCCTCACAACGAGGGCTTCACTCCAGCCTCTCATTGGGGGATCTTTGATAAATGTGTTAATTAGCAAGGCCTATAACTGTATGTATTTTGGTATGTGGGGGAGGCAGTGTATGCATTTTGGGGCATTCCACCTGGACCAAGTACTGCACCCAAGGATCCTGAAATAAATACCGAGGTAAAAACCCCTTTTCCCCATAAACAGTGTTTTTGTTTTAAGACCAGGGAAAGGCAATGCAATCTGTGCCCCATCCCCACCTTGTCCCCAACCCAGAGCTCTGAGTGCCACCTCCAGCCCTTCATTGGACACCTCCAGGGATGGAGACTCCAACACCTCCCTGGGCAGCCCCTGCCAAGGCCTGAGCACCCTTTCCATGCAGAAATTCCTCCTGATGTCCAACCTGAGCCTCCCCTGGCCCAGCCTGAGGCTGTTCCCTCTCCTCCTGTCCCTGTTCCCTGGGAGCAGAGCCTGACCAAGCTCCACAGTCCTTGAGGCTCTGGTAACCCTCTGAATCCTGTGGAAGAACTCCTAAAGCAAACATCACTCTTCCTTCAGCAGTGTGGGTTTTATGGAGTAGGAACATGCTGGCTTTTGAGCCATTCTGTCCATTTTCTTCAAGTTTGGGAATGCACAAGAATCCAATTCTCTTTTAGAAAAATTCCAAACCAGAAGACACTCTCCAGAGGGATATCTTAGGCAATGACTGGAATTCAATCTGCAGGATCAGATTAGAGCCAGTCTAACCCCAAATCCTCCAAATTCTCAGTGTCTATCACTGCTCTGCTGTTCAGATCTGTTCCTGATGCAGTGTTTAGAAGACAGACAGAGCTGTACATCCAAACTTAGGGTTCATGTGGTGCAGAAACATTTCTGCACCAGCCTGAAGTAAAATTACACCCAAAGGTTCAATGGGGAGAAACCCCATCTGGCCTTGAGAAATTTTATCAGCATTTTTCCAGTCTCTATGTTAAATTAATAACCACAGGACAAATTTCAGGGATAATCTGTGCAATGGGAGGGATTTCCCTGATGATTTTAGGGTCTTCCATTTCTTATTTTCCTATAGAAGCTATGAAAAAATCTTCTTTTCAAGAAAACACCTAATTCATTGTTATTTATCAGCTTCATTCCAAATATTCATGTGTTTTAGAATTCTTTGAGCTTCTGATTTGCACCATTAACATAAGAAAAATCTCCATAAAATATTACATTATAAGTTCTCTTAGGCACAAAAGGTATTACAAGAAATTTTCAACTTCAGGTCCTGGGCTCTGCTAATTTTCTGTCAGCAAATAAAACCATTTTCCAGTGGCAAATTTAATCAATATCCTACAATACTCTTTTGAGCTGTCATTTAAATGTTTGTCACAAATGATCTCTGTGAAATGGCCCCGGAGATTGCAGAGTAGCTGTTTTCACTGCTGGTATCTACAGACCAATATCCTGAGAGAATTACCCACTACACCTCAAGTTTTAAGCAAAATCTGATTTACTTTGTGAATTTGTTTTGTGAATTTACTTTGTGGTTCCTTTTAGTGTTATTCCCGATATAAAAGTGGATATTCTTTCTGGACACTGAGCATTAATTTAAGACTATAATGAATGTCAGGATATCTCCTCCCCTTGTGATTTTATTAAGTAACTCCAACTTTCAGTCAAAAATCCAACCTGCACTGGTTAGAAGAAATAAGAGTTTTCTAAAGTCAACACTGCTTGAAAATTAGTATTTCATTGTTCTGGATCTGTTTAATTGAAATAAATAAGATAATGCATAATCAAAAAATCCAGCTTCAATTCTTCTTGACCACCTTAAGGAAAAAAAAAATTGCTGACATAAAACTGCACATAAAACTGCAATATTTTCATTTTCTATTCAACAATAACCCTGAGTTATCTTCTGGAATGAGACTTGAAAGCACACTGCTGATAATGTTTCAGAAATGAGACTTTCCCAGAATTATTAAATTGGAAACAAAAGCAGAAAGTATTTCAGCAGAGATCAGCTTTTCCATGGTTTTTGAACATATTTCTACTTAAAGTGTTCATGAGCAGGAATGCAATGAAATGGTACAATTTTTCTAGTTTTTCCCGATTTTCTCATCATGCCTTTTGTCCAAATTCACCTAATTACTGAGGCAGTTTGACAGCTAAAGGAAAGGCAGATTATCAAGAGATCATTTTGGCTGTGAGACTGCAGGATAAATATGATAAGAGAGGATAAAAAGAAGTGAGATCTCAGAGAATGGAGTTTATTTTCTTCTCTCAAGACAATCCTAGGAAAACTCTGGAAGCAGAGTTCACAAACCAGACAAGAGCAGTTGTTCCCTGGTTTGCCTTTTGGCTGGGAACTGATTCCTGCACATCTCACCCTAAGCACTTTAGAGAAGAAATGTTATTCTTTTTCATAAACCAGTTCTTTTAAGAGGGCAATTTCCCACAGCCATAAAACTTATCTAAAATCACCCATAAAAACTTCGAAAGACCTCAGTGATTGAAATTTATCTGTTTACTCGACTGCCGTGGCTTAAAAATCATTAATCCATTACCTATCCCCCCAAAAAAAATGTGTTGTAATAGAGCAGTTTGAATTTGGGACTATTTTGTTTTAAACATCAAATATTCTAAATACTTTTGAGACTCCAGAAATGCACTGGTTCAAGCATGTTTCCAGTAGCAGCATCTTCTGTCACTTCATGTGTATAATAATGAAAGAAATGAATAATGAAAGAAAACATTCTCTAGGAAGGAAAGGTCAAATGGACAGATTATTGCTGGATACCCCTGAGCTGATTTTTGAAAGTTTAGGAAATTGAGGAAGATTTTCTTTGCATAAAGATCAGTTCTGTATATGAGAAAACATTAAAAGGTAGTGTTTTAGAACGTCTAATTTTCAATCTACATCTGGATTCTCCTTAAATTTATTTAATATTGTTCTGTTTCATTAAGATTTTCCAGACTGAGTTTTATTCCTTCTCAATTACAACAGAAGAGGCCAATTATAAACAGGCTTGTCTGTCATAATCAATACACCTTTCTGGTGAAGTGGTAGGAAATTATGTGGATTTAGAGTCTCCCAGAGGAACACATTGCTGTCAGACAACAATTGACTGCAAGAGCAATAACCTAATTCCAATATTGGCAGAAGAGGCAACGTGGACTTTTATTTTATCTAATTCCACATCCCTTTTCCCTGCTCCTGCTTGGTTCAGGTCAGCTATCAATTTAGATCAATCTCGTGCCAATCAGACTCTGATCAGGACTTCTGACTCTGCAGGATTTAGGAACATTTACAGTTGTCAAGTATTTACCAGGATATGCCCAAAATTTCCTGAATTATGGAAGCAGCAACTTTAGCAGCAGGACAAGGAGGTACCAAATAACTTATTTTTCTCTTCTACATTTAAAATAGGTCTGGGAAAAGAAATTCAACTGTTATTGAAACTAAAAAACCCACTTGTACTGAAAAAAAGAAATTGAGAATTAGAGTGGTTGAGGAATTTAAACTGAGAGGTACTGGTTTAAAAAGTCAGAACAATTAAAATGAATCATTTGACCAATAATTACCCTGTTTTAACTTGAATTTCCTGGGAATTTTGATCACAGCAATTCATTAGCCTTGTCTCTCAGATTTCCAGAACATTTATCTGGAATTTTTAACGAACCAGCTGATATTGCCACAAATTGAATATATAAAAGAAAAAGAAGACAAATAGAGTCAAAGAATAACAAAGGTTGGAAATGATTTTTAAGATGATCAAGTCCAACCCAGCACCATATTCAGCCCTAAGCCATGTCCTCAAATGCCACATCTAAAGGATTTTTGAGCACTTAAATAAATAATTCAATCCCAATTCTTGAAAAGACATCAGAATATTTTTTTCCAGAGGTGCCATGATTATGTTGAGACTGTGCCAGACTTACAGAGATATACAAGAACCTTCTTTTGGTAGGAATCACACAGTAAGGTCTCTTAAAAATGTCCATTTCTTGGCTCAGAGTGACCAAAGGAAACCTCTTGGTGCAGGAGGCTCTAAGAATATGCTCCAGGAATTGTGCATGATTTTTCCTCCTGCGCAGCAGATAATTTTTACAGGAATTTCTGTAGCTCTGGGTATGACATGGACAGTTTCCTAATGCTTATCCTCTTCCATATAGTCAGATTTTCAGCTTACAAAAAAATCCCTGAGGGAGAAAAAAATTTATTATTTAAGAAAAAATAACATTAGGTGCAAAGTGAAAGTCAAAAATCAATAGAAAGTCCTAAATGTAAAGAAAGGAAAATGACACTAGGGGAAAAAAAAAAGCCTTCCTTTGATCAGAGAGGCCATTTAAAATAATATGGCCTGCAGTTATTTTTAATGAAGTTTAAAAGCATAAATGAGGCTTAGCATTACAGAAAGTAAAAGATTAGCACTGGACTAAGTCATGTATTTTCTTTAACTTTGGGCATAAAATTCTTTGAAATGTCTGTGGCATCGTTAGCATTTATAATAAAGTGCAGGTTTTGCACTGCTGGTAAATGAAAATCAGAGGAGTTCCCACCAGTTTTAAAATTAACAGTGCATTTCAAATTCTCACATTTCTACCTTTAAAGAAAACTGCCAAATTAATTTTATTTTCAAATACTACAGGAAGCTTAAAAATTAATGACAGAGACTAAAGTATTAAAAGAGAAAACAATCAAGTCCAAATGAACTTCTAATGCTCATCAAATCAATTATTGTCTTTGTGCAAAAATTAAAACAGAGGTCATGAAAAAAATCTGTCCCAGCTTCATCTCAGATGGTTTCAAAATTGAGGGGTTTTTATTTTTTTTTAAATTTATTTTATAGGAAATAGAAAATTGTTATTTCCGAGGCATTTAGAGGACATTTTCTTTTTAATCTACTCAAAAAAAAAAAAACAAATATGAGCATGTAAACAGTGCCAGGGTATGAAAAAACTCCAATCTTTGCTCTGGTCCCTAAAAGAGCATACAAAGATTTTGTGATGTGGCTGTGTAGCCATGGAGGGGTTTGGGAAAGGTTGGGCTTGAGTTCTTTTCTGGCCTTAATGACTCTGTGATCCCACAAAAAAATAAAAGGAGGAAATTGCAAAATATTATTGTTAAAATAAACCATATTATTACCACCCAAATGGTTGCGTTTTCCAAATTAGTCCCCATTTAAGTCAAACCATATTGGAGAGAGGAAATGATGGATCTGTGGATCATGTAAATGAGATTGGTGAACCCAAACATGCCATGAATCCTTAAAATGCTCACACTAACCAGTGGCAGAGATGAAAACTCTGGAAATTTTTAAAATTCAGTGGAATTGGAAAAAGTACTTGAGCTCAAATTTCTTCCTGGCTGAACTGGAAATCCATTCAGAATTAGGGCAGATGCTCATTCCTCTGCTGTTCACACTTCCAGTCTCATTTCTTGACACAAATTATTTATATGAGCATTTACTGATTAAAAAACCCCAAATAAACAAAACCAAGGGACCTTCAGATATTTAGTATTCAGTTTAATATTACATTTTTTTTCCTTTCCTTCAAAGTACAACCCTCACTTAGCCACAAACATCTTTACAAGTCCACACCAGGGGCGAGGCTGCAGCACAGAGACCTCAATGGAATATTGCATTCAACTGAAACATTCCTCTAATTCACAATTTAACAACACCATCTCCTAGAATTTAGAGGGAAGATGAATATTCCCGAGTGTGGGAAGCTCTGTGCCACCAGAGGACACTGGAACAGGAGTTTTGGGAGTAATATAAATGTCCAGAGTTTCCTCCATCCTCATAGTTGTCATATTTGAATCAATTTAAATGTTTTCTTGGTTTCCTTCTCCGTAGCCTGTAAGCATTTCCTCAAAACATAAGGAGGCAACTTCTGATATTTGCTGGCTGCTTCCCAAAAGAAGTTCTGCTTCACTTGGCACTTCCTCTGTCTGTTCTAATGATCTTAAAGCCTACCTATATTTTAGAAAATTGATTCTAGCAGGCAAAATATGTTATTTCAATTCTTCCCAGACTCCAATAATGTTATATTTCAGCTGTTCAAGCAAATGGCAAAGTTTCATTTTTAAAATAAGGGAAAACACAGCTTTTTTTATGAGTCTAACCCTATTTCACTGTTAGCTATGTATGAAAAAAGCAGAAGAAAAACATTTTAGAGATCATTGGTTTGTCTTCTCTTCCCAGCATGGCTCTTTTTGAGGTGTTTTTTAAAATACCAATAGAAGAATTGAAAAACTCAAAAGCTGAAAACATAAATTAGCGTAAAATCCTCATTTAAGGATCAGCAAGTCTTCTTAATTTACTTAAAAGCACATGATGTGAAAATGAAAAACAAAGCCTCGAAGTCAATGTGATGTGAAATGGAAGAAAAAGTGAATTAAAATGTAGTAAATTCTCACTTATCTTACTCCAAACAAGGCTTTTGATTTCTCTTCCCTAGGAATTCTGTAGCTCTGATGTCATGAGGAGCATCTGCAGAGTCACAGTAAAGCTGAGCTTAGAAAAAACCTCCAGGAGTCACCTGGACCAACCCTGCAGGTCCAGTCCCATGAGATTGGTTTGTCCCATCTCATTAACCCTTTTCCAGACTTTTTTCTTTCTAAAAATTGAATAAATTGGGATTGCTCAGCACAGATGGATTTAAAAATAAAAAAATTAAAAAAAAGAAAAAAAAAAGAGAGAACGCGAGAATGTTCAAGCATGTAAGTTTGTACAAAAAGGAGAGGAAAGGAAGGTGAATATGGGAATAAGGGAGAGATTCTGGGAACTGGAGAACTCTCTCTAAGCTAAAATTGGACCAATGGTCACTATATAATCACTTTGTGCATTCCCTTCTAGCCCAAGATCTGCTCCCCAGGTTTCGTTTCACTCATTCTTTTCACATAAAAGTTACACTAAAAAGTGACATCCTGAAATGCCTCTAGCATGAGAGGCCAGCCCCTAACACACCTGCAGCAGGCAGGAAACTGCACTTGTTTGCAGGTTATTGCAGCACTGATGCTTCAGTTGGAAAGGAAATTCCTGTATCCACTTAGGAATTGTCCTGAATAAAAGTCCAGTGATACATTATCTAGACCTAGGAGTTTCTTAAAAAAAAAAAGCATCCCTTCAGAAACATCCTTTTTCTCCTGTCACTTCATATTGAGCAAGATGAACAACTTGAATTGCAGATGTTTTCTACATTTCAGAGCAGAGAGCTGAATTCTTTCTCAGTGCTGAGTCAAACCTCCAGGATAAAGCCATGGAATTATCTGCACTGTCCCTGGCAGTACCCAGGTTGTAAACACAAGGTGTAATACAAAAGAGCAGCTGCCCTCTGAACTTGTTCAAACTGGTGAATCCTGGCCATGACTGAATTTATGCAGAGCTCTGGGACATTATTTTTAAAATAATCACGATCAGGAGGAGGTTTTTTTTAATTATTGTTTTCCTTCTGCAAATAATTTCTCTTCCTTATTACACCCTTTCTGCAGGAGTCCAGTTGTTAATCTGACAGCTTTTGTCTGATGTTGTTACAGCCACAATAAAGCACTCTCAAAGTACACCCTGGATGTTCTCTGATTTAATTCTATTGCAAATATTTTCTACAAAAAGCACTGACTTAAATAATCTGTTTTCTCTCAGTGTTTTAGATTTCAGTGTCCAGAGATTCTTCCCTACCTTCAACATGTAGGGGACAGGGAACTACTGGTGGCTGTCCCTGTGGAATACAAGTTTTGTACATAAATGTGTTGTAACACTAAATTTCTAATTGTTACACTAAATTGCTAATTGCCAAGTGTTTAAAGCATGATGAAGTTCATCTCCCCTAGATGTTCCATGTCAAATTTAATTCTTCCCCAAATCATCCTTCTCCTTTGACCTAAATTAACTGGCTTAGTTGGCTAAGCAAAATTCAGTATTAAGTTGCTTTTAAATTTCGTTGTGGAGCAACTTTCTAAATCTGAGTGAAAACTTGGTTTTGTTTTCTGTGCAGGTGTAATGTGCATGGGATTGGATTTTAGCCATCTCTCCCAGCACTCCAGAGTCTGACATCAGTGTTCTGAAAATGGATTCTGCCTTGAATGTAAAGATCCTGGAACGAAGGGAGGCTGAGGGAAAGTTTTCAGTACAACTTGGAGGCTTTTCTAGGGAAAGGGAAGAGGGAAGCCACCAGATGTTGAGGTGTTCTTGCGACAGACCATAAAATGAGCAGGTGTTAAGAGCAGGATGAAAAGCCAGGAACTCGAAATTAATTCTGCACCATTTCATTCCCAGAGGCACCTGCAATTAAACAAAAGGTGGAACCACCATCCATCCAAGGAAAAGCAGAGCTGCATCCCACTCAGTTTATTTGTAATACTTGTGCAAACGAAAAGCTTGGAGGGAACATTCAAGAGCAGAACCCTTACAGAGGAATCTTCAGCTTTGGGAGTTTGGTTACAACTCTGCCAAAATTTGAGGTGATTTTTCACCAGTCTCTTTTTCCAAAGGTTCTACAAATCCCTTTCAGAGAACTTCCCCCGAAGGCTCTCTGTTCTAATAATCAGTATTTAACATATGGAATATTTCTGTCTCAAGAAATGTGTTCTAAACAACATCCTCTCAGGGTAAACACAACCATCACCAGAAATTCTTCTCTCAAATGATCCAGCCAAAAAGCTTTTAATTTTAAATGCCAAAGATTGTGAGGAAAACTTGGGCATTTTCTAAAATAATTACTCTATTGGGTCATAGTTTATTCCTCGGGATCAGATAAATCTCCTGCCAAATACAGAAAATCACCTCCCTAGCATATGTCTGCTTTCATCCCAGAATCAGAGTTGTTTCTACACAGAATAATTATTCCTGTCTGTTAATTAGGAATAGGTTCTACACCACACAACTGTACAAAGCTAAAGTAAAACTAGAGCAGGTTTCAGCCCTGGATGTGTTTGAAGCAAAAGAAGTCAGGAAACTGGAAGATTAAACAGAAGATCTTCAGCTTAAAATCGTAAAGAAGAGAAGTTCCTCTGTACATGACACTAGAAAAAGACAAACTAAGATTAAGCTGGATGTGTTTTAGGAAGATGAGGCAACATTCCAGCTACCTTCCTAGGAATTACTGCCAGGTAATCCAGGTGGGTTTGGGCTGGGCTGAACTGCTGATAAGACCCCTGGAAAATAATTATCACTAAGCAAAAGTAAGGAAAGAAATTCTTCTAAATAATTTTTTTTTAAATAAATTCACGTAGGAATGTAAGCATTTATTATTGAGGGTGAAACTGCTGCTCATCCAGCACACCAGGATAAAGGGTAATGATCAATTTAAAAGGAAGTGTGACTGTGAAAACACCAGTATTTGACAGTGATTATGGCTCTGGGAAAGGTGGAGAGAAGCCTAAGTCAATCTAAAGCATTTCTCTGCTCAGAAAGCTTTCCGATGTGGCTGTGATGTTCTTTTCCTTGGATGACAGGTAAATGTGTCCTGGGAGTATTCCAGGACAGGTTGGACAGGGCTTGGAGCAACCAGGTCCAGGGGAAGGTGTCCCTCTCCATGGCAGGGGGTTGGACAGGATGGGCTTTAAGGTCCCTTCCAGACCAAACCATTCCATGAGTCTACGATTCTATTAAAATCTACCAAAACTTAATTTTCTTTCTTTTTTTTTACAAAATGATTTTGAAAAATAACTGACTGACAGCTAAAATTTATAAAAATAAAATGTTAAAATTAAAAGATCAACCCTATGGCAAATCCATGGCTGCCTCTTCTTCCTTCATGAGACCTTCTCCTTTGAGCAGCACAGTCCTGGATTCAGTCCCAGGAAATTCAGTGGCACTGAACCCAGAAACTGCTCCCGGCAGTCAAAAAGGTGATGGAGTCTCATTATACACAGAGAATTGCTCTGTCCTTCTTCAAGTTCTGCACAGCACTGATGCCTTAAATGGCTCCCTAAAAACAGAGACCAGACAGGAATAAAGGAATAAAGGAGGGATTTATTGGAAAGGCCTTCAGAGGTCACACTCTGGGCTCCAGAGGCTCCTGCCTCAGTGCATCCCAAAATGGACAATGACAGCTCCTGAGTTCTTCCCACTTTGATAGCAGCATCAATTGCCCAAGCAGAAGCCAGGCAAGGATGGAATTTGCCCAAGCTTGCCCCCCTGTCCCCAAGATGAAGGTTTGCAGTTGTTGGGCCCAGGAGGGTCTGGGTGTCCTTGGAGAGCGAGCTGGAGAGGCTTTGTTATGTCAGTGTGAGCATGAGAGAACAGCACTGAACGAGCTCCAGGGACCTGCAGAGTTACACTGGGCACTGCAGGGGTGGAAACAATATAAAAGTTAAAACCTAAGGCATCAGCACCAGAAGCACAGATTCCACCAAAGTATTTCAACATCTGCTCACTCAGCACACGCCTGCATTTCCCAGAGTCCTTTACCACAAGGCAGGACAAGTCCCAAGGAAAGAAAAATGCCAGCAAGGATATAAACGTTCAATTTATGGACAGCCAAAGTAATACCTTAGAAACAACCTGCCAGAAATAATTAGGATATTGGTTTTAATAATAAGGAATAAGGACAACAGTAGATTTATCTTATCCGTTAAAACAGGGTCCACTGTAAATCCATCAGGGGGTTTAATCAGACAATGAGATGCTCTGGGAAGTCTCCTGAGCTCTGCTCTGCCTTGTATAAGCACATTTCAGTAATTGTTTCCAGTGCCCTTTGTACTGCCTAAATGAATGATGAATAGTTATTAAAAGCATGGCTCAGAAGGGTTATTTATGCGACATATTTCACAAAATGCATGTTTAATTAAAAATCAGCAGTGCAATTATGAGCATCATAAAGGAAATAACAAAAGCAATATTAAACTGTTAATTAGGAGTTTTTTCTCTTCGAAATGAAGTCAAGGCACTCCATGTGCATACATAAAATCCCTCATTGAAGGTATTTCACTTACTTCTGTTGGTATTAGCAAAAATATTAATCAAAATGTGGAAGAAAAGCAGCTTTCACTGAACGGCCCTTTTGGGATTAAAGACTTTCAGTCAAAGAATCAGCTAATTTCCCTCTAATTTGACTTCATATCTTATACCTGCTCTTTCCAGGTAGCAAGTAATCTTAGAATCATGGAATTCCTCTATGGTTTGAAGGTTGGAAGGTACCTCAAAGATCATCAGGTGCCACCCCCTGCCATGGGCAGGGACTCCTTCCACTGCCCCAGGCTGCTCCAAGCCCTGTCCAACCTGGCCTTGGACACTTCCAGGGATCCAGGGGCAGCCACATCTTCTCTGGGCACCCTGTGCCAGGGCCTGCCCACCCTCCCAAGGAGCAATTCCTTCCCAATTATCCCACCTAACCCTACGTTCCTTCAGTTTGAATGCAATGTAATTGTAATGCAAGCCATGATGTGGCTTCTGGAAGCGTTAGAAAAATTGAAATATTGACTTCCCCTATTTATGTCTCTGTGGTGAAATCAGTCATCATCTCTCCTTATGAGCTAGAAGAATCATTCTGAAACAGCTTTCCATATAATCAATATTTCTCAGGTTCATTGGCCTCCAAAAGCAAATCAAGAAGTAGTAAAAATGGATTTCAAAATTGGAAGATTCAGATAAATGCACCGTAACTGATGAAGCAACAATTTTGATATCCAGTTGTGCTTTCTGGCCACAAAAGAACACAACTCATTAGGTGTTTGGAGCTCGAAAACTCCCCAGCTTCCAGTTATGACGAGAGCTGTGAGTTTTTGTGTCATTATATATCTTTAAATTCCACTTACTTTATGTGCTGTGCTTCTTCACCCATCACAGATTCTACAACCTAAATAATAAAAAAGGAAAACAAGAAACCCCCTTATTTTTGCAATCAAGTTAAACATTCCTCACGAAGACACACCTGTTCAACTATTCATTCAGAGCTGATAAGCTTCATGCATTTTTGAAGAGCCATTTTCTGTGCCAGTCACCAGCAATGTCACACTGTCAATGCAGCAGTGGTGTTCCTATGTTGCCTTTCCCTGGGCTTAAAATTAAAACCAAAACACAATTTATGAGGAAAAGGGGTTTTTACCTCGGTATTTATTTAAGGATCCTTGGGTGCAGCACTTGGGCCAGGTGGAATGCCCTGAAATGCACACACCACACCCCATCAAACTGAAATGCACACAATTATAGGCCTAGCTAATTAGCACATCTATCAAAGGTTCCCCTCAAATGAGAGGCTGGAGTGAAGCCCTCGTTGTGAGGAACCTTCCCCCTGGCTGGGCCTGTCTGAGGTTCCAAAATGTGTTCTGGAGAGGCCCTTGGTGTCTGGGGCTCCCAGGATGTTTGCTCTCCTGGTTTAACGGTGCCGTGGGGCTGAGCTGAGTTATCAGCCTTGGGAAGTCACAGTGTGTGGGCTAAAAGCACTGAGAATACATCAAACTATATAAAAGGGTATACAACAGGGGTATAAAAGACAAAAAATCATCCTGGCATCACCTACACAGAATACACATTAATAAGCAGCACAGAGAAAGGATTCCTGCAGATAAAAGTGCAAACAAGAGTCTACAGGAATCTACCACTGGGCTGCAGGCTCATGCTACCCAAGTCACAAAAAAAAAAAAAAAAAGTATTACAACCACTGAAAAAATACTGTTGGCTGAAGATAGCCTGGTCAGGTGTTGACATTGTCTCCTCATGAAGGAGTTTTTGGTTCCCATTAACAGGGCTATGGATCAAAACCACAATAAATAACTGGCAGTGCTTTAATAAGAAGTTACAACTTCCTATTAAAGAGATTCGTATCAGCTACAGGTCACTGTGAAGGGAGGGTTTAGATTCACCATGCCAGGTTTAAGCTTTAAAAACCTGTACCTAACCTTTATTAGTTCATTAATCCACACCACTGTTCATTCTAATATTGAGTTCTTAATGATCATCCCTGCAAACACAGAAATGTCCATTTTTAATCCCAATATTCTACCTTAGCCACATGTTTACGGCACTACTAGTGTTGTATAATTAGCACTGATGCCTAGGCTCTTTGCTGGGTCTTGGTTGTGGCCATGAAGGTGATCAGAGATGCTGGAAGAGAAATGGGTTGTGCTGTTTATGCTTCTTTTCCCTCTCTCCAGAGGAGGTCTTGCCTCTGGATATTTTTTTGCCTTGGGTTTGGTTCTCTGAGCCATCTCTGTCACCCACGAAATCCTGCTCTGACACCCCCAGCACTCCATGTGCCTTGTCCTTCACCTTCCAACTTTTTATCCTTCAGATGAAGCTGGCCCTTCCTTTTGTTCACTCTGAAGGGCTTTTATCTGGGCAATTCCTCAGGGTTTATGGAAAGGCTTTCTAAGGGATTAAGGTTTAGGTTACAGCTTTGGACAGAGCAAGGGCAAGAGGAAGCCCAGAGCTCCAGTTACCCACATTCATTGTCACAGAGATGGGATCAGGAGGAGTCATTCCTGCAGAATTTCTTCCTCTGGGCAATGATTTGGGGTCTAACTCGAGCAGTAAAATCAAGTTTGTGGACAGGAAATAAATCTCCAGATGCACCAGAGCTGGTCTTTAAAAGGTGTTGAGAAAGCAATGTTGAGCTGTGAATTCTCCAGGAATTTTTATATCTGGACAATGGCTGAGGAATCTTGTCCTAAGTGTGGTAAGATTTTAAGGTTTATGTAAGGGCTTGTTTTGAGAGAAAACACAGATTTTGAGATTTTTTTTTGAGGAAAACACAGATCTCAGGTCACATCAGGCCTGTTCAGGGCTGCCAGAGGCAGATAGAAACAGAAGTAAAACCTCCCCTGAAAAATATTTTATCTAGGCTGTGGCTGAGATCGCTGGCAAAGGCTTAGGCAAGAGCTGGTGTGAGGCTTAAGGATGGGTTTATGGACCAGTTTGAGGGGAAAAAGCCCTTAAGCTTCAGAGGAAGCAGGATTGGAAGAGGAAAATCAGGGAACTTATAAACTGCAAAAGAAATATTCCCTTTGGGCAATGACTTGAGAGCCTTTTCTAAAGCTCAGATGTGTAACAGGGTCAGAAGGAAAGAAAAGCCTTGAACTCCAGTCCCACTGTCTCTGCTGGAGGGAACCTGGCAAGATTCCTTCTATTTCTTCTTCCAAAATAGGCAATAACAACAAAATTGTGTATGCCAAGCTCATTCTCCTCAAAGTAAAGGATTCCCTTCTCTGGCTGAAATGGCCAGTCCTGATGAGCTGAGGCAGGGAGGCTCTCTCTGAAAGGAGCTGGGTGTCCCTTTGTCACATATAATGACAGAACACATTTAAAATCCGAGGCACAAGGAAGAATCCATGCTCCTGCACCATGGGATGAAAGAATGATGTGCTTGGGAGATGGGCAGCAGCACTTCTGCACTCTCACTCCCTGCATTCCTCCAGAAGTAGCTCTGCTACACACCAATATTTGGAAGTAATACATTCAACAAATCTTTTTTAAAAGAATGTACAGAAAGCTTCAGCAGGACTTCAGGCTATGAAATATATATAGTACATACAGGAAAAAAAAAAGAAAAAAAGGCACCTAAGTGCTTCTGCCCATCTGCCATGAAGTTTGCCTCTGTTTTGTACCCAAGGGGTACAGCTACCTGTGCTACACTGACTGGAAAATGAGGGGAAACTTATTCCCTCTGGAAAGAAAGAGGCTTGGCAGTGACTGCAATTTTGCAGGTTGAATTAGTCATAGTCTGACTATGTTTGCAATAGTTTCTTTCTTAACAAGAAACTTTCTGCCTTTCCAATAAATGATACATTTGAGAGATTCCTCTGCTAATAACTGCATCTTTCACATTTGGGAGAAAATGGCACAATTATTTGGTAACTGAAGGTAATTTACTTTGTAATTTAGTCATTTTCCCTTGTGATTCAACTGTAGAATAGTTTCTAAAATGAACCAGATTCATAAATACTGCACAGATATATCTGCAATGAGTCTTGCTCTTAATGTGTAAATAAGGGAGGTAGAAAAACAGAGAGTCTCCCTGACTTGCTTAAGGACATGAAAATAGTAAAGGTTGTGGTGGGAAAGTAACTGATGAATCCCCAGACAGGCTGATTCATTAGGCTACATTGTTATTTGCCAAAAAAATAAAATTTTTCTGCCACCAAAGAAAGATCAACAAGACTTCAGTGATGGACATTGAAAATATTTACAAGTGGACAACAATTAGAGAGTCCAGATGATTTTTTTATTCCACTGTGCCTAATTAAGGAGCAAGAGAATTGTTGTTAGCCAGCTTAGGAAAAAAATCTTTTCATCAAGAGTCCTTGCAGACATCCAAGGACTCCTTGCAAATCTTTCAGTATTTTTCCCTACTGTGAACCTGAGACATGCAAAATAATCCAAATTTCAACTCAAATATTAGAGGTTGTTCTGTCACGAGTCTGATGCAACCCACAGCAAATATTTCTTTCTCAGTATTTTGGAACAAATATTTAGGGGTGAAAGTCTGCCCTACATCTCTCTGTCCTGGATGTCCATTGAAAACAAAAGTTGTCAGAAGAAGCTGTTTATCAAAGTGCTGAAAATTGGGGTGAGTTAAAGAACAATGTTCTAACTTTTTCCTTTATATCAACCCTGACATATTAAAAAATGAGCTCCTTGAGGAAGAACAAAATCAGCTTGAGTAAAACCTGCTGTTTCTTTGTTGCATTGACCATTATTATTTTAATTAAAACAGAATTTCAATTGAAGTTCATATTTCAATACCTGTTTGAACCCCCCCAACTAACATTTTGTGTTTCATACAAACCCAAACACTCTCCTCCAGCATTTTGCCCATGTGCTGCTCTCTCACCTGTGAACAGAAGTCCTGATATGCTTCTTCCAAGGCTAATAATGACTTATGGACCATGGTGCACATACAGGAAAATGATGGGAGCCACTGTATTTTGAGCAGTCTCTTCAGGCTATTTTAGTTTGAATTTGTGGCTTTAAGAATTATGCTATTTTTATGAGGTTTTATGTCTTTGACATGTCCTGTTTTATGATGTTATTATGTCTTTGGCATGGAAGAAATTAAAAAAGAGTAGAGCTGAGGATTTCCTTTCACTCTGTGTAATTATTAGGGAAGATTTTACTCTTGCAACTCAAAACAAGGCTGCACTTTGGTCTCTAATGCTTGCTGAATACCAGCAACGTGTGGCTTATGTAACAACTGGTACTGCTTTGGAGAGACATAATGAAAACCTATTTTAATTCTCTTTTTCTCTTAAAATTTCACTGACTTGGCAACACTTTTTCCTTTCTGTCCACACCCTTTGGAATCGCAGAATGATTAATCATTAAGGTTGGAAAAGGCCTCTGAGATCACCAAGTCCAGCCAACACCGTGTTCCCATTAAGTCACATCTCCAGGGGCCACATCCATGGGTTTTTTGAGCCCATTCCAGGGCTGGTGACTTCCCTGGGCAGTCCCTTCTGATGAATGGCAGAAAAGAGCCTTTGTGATACAGTTCCTGTCTTATGCAGACACCACGAGCTGCTCAAATCCTCAAGAGGGCCTCAGGTAGAGATTAACAGCTGGGATCTGCAAAGTTTTCCTGTATAAAGTGGGCTTCAGAGTCCTGCATGCCAGTGTAGGTTTATATGGGGTCTCCAGCACAGTGAGGATGTGGAGCTGCTGCAGAGAGTCCAGGGGAGGCACCAGGATGAGCAGAGGGATGGAGCAGCTCTGCTGGGAGGAAAGGCTGGGAGAGCTGGGATTGTTCACCTGGAGAAGAGAAGCTTTGGGGTGACCTCACTGTGGCCTTGCAGTGCCTGAAGGAGCTGACAGGAAACATGGAGAGAGACAATTTCCAAGGGATGGAAGGACAGGATAAGGGGAAATGGCTTCCCACTGCCAGAGGGCAGGGCTGGATGGGATATTGGGAAGGAATTGTTCCCTGTGAGGGTGGGCAGGCCCTGGCACAGGGTGCCCAGAGAAGCTGTGGCTACTCCTGGATCCCTGCAAGTGTCCAAGGCCAGGTTGGACAGGGCTTGGAACAGCCTGGGATAGTGGAAGCTGTCCCTGCCCATGTCAAGGGTGGCACTGGATGGGCTTTAAGGTCCCTCCCAACCCAGGCCATTCCAGGATTCTCTCTCTGGAAGGATGAGGATGTGCCAGCTCTGCCTTGTGCTGAACTGCTGTTCCCAGTTACAAGTCTGACCTGACCCAGGACTTTATTATTGAGCCATTTGGCTGTAACAGAATCAAAACTTGCAGACCAGAAAGAAGGAAACTCTCTGGAAGATGAACAGCAAGAGGAAGCCAAACAGATCACAGAAGATATGCTGGCTAACAGAATGGTTCAATAGTCTATTACTGCACCCTAAACTCCACATTTTGGAGGCTGATTATTTGCTGGTGACTGATTTCCAGGTGAGTTTGCCATTTTCAGGACTAAGGGTGTGTGAGTGTCCCTGGCAGGGCCCTGCTCTGCTGGCCCCCACACTGATGCAAGAACATCTCAGTACAAGGAGCTCTGCTGTAGCTGTGCTGCTGCACACCAATAACCACACTCTCCCTGTGCCCTAAGTCAAACAAACTGCTCAGGAGGCATCACAGAGGGGACAGCATTCTGAGAGATCAGCTACAGGCAAAGAAGGATTTCAAGAGAATTCAGCTCCTGTTCCCTGCCTGGATTTCCTGCCATCTCATGATTTCCCATCTAATGCAGATAAAAGAAGTTTCTAAGGGTTGAACCAGGAAACTGTTGTGTAGGTATCTTAATTTTATGGCAATGGCATTAAAAGACAAATTAAAAGTGAAAATCTTAAGCATTTAAGCAGATGTTTTAAAGGGGTATTGGTGCATTTCCTTTCTAATTTAACAAAGTGTTGCAGCAGAACCATCATTTGAAATATTGTAGTAAGATTGGTCCTAAGTTTGAATTATGTGTAGTCCTGAGAAAACTGTTGGCACAAAATTAGATTAAAAGGAAGCATATAAATTAAAAAAAATGTATATAAATATGGAGGGAATAATATCTTCCTGTTTAAAATATTAATTTACCCTACGTGACGAATATCTACATAAATATAAAATCAAAGAACACATTGGATTGGAAGAGACCTTAAAACTCATCTTGTCCCACTCCCTGCCATGGGCAGGGACACCTTCTGCTATCCCAGGTTGCTCTAAGCCCCATCCAACTGGAATATGGAGATATAAATTAAAATACACAGATTTATAGCTCACCTGAGCATTCAGACACCGATGCAATGAGATCCCAGAGGATGTGTTTTTCTCCATTTCCTCCATATTACAGCAAAAGTTACTCACCTGCAAAATTCCCCCTAGAATGAAGATGTTGATGCTCCATGAAATCCATTTTCCATTCCGCAGGAGGCTGTTTATAATTCTTTTCTTTATAATCAGCTAATCATATCCCAAATCTGTTACCTCACAAAGAATCTCCGAGCCCATTAGAGAAGATAATTCAGGAACAGACAGGAATAATCAATAGGATGTTCAAGTATTCCTTCTTTTGTTTGCCAGACAGTATTATTATGGAAATTATTCCGAAAACATCAGCCAGGCTGAGGAGGTCTCTGTTCTAATCACAGTGATTTGTCACATCAAAAGAGGCTCCTGAGTGGTGTTAGAGGGTGCCAAGCCCAGCAGTTCCAGGGAGACACAATCCTGCTGGGAGTGCCAGTTCCCAGTTCAGCTGAACTCCCACTCCCAGCAGGCTCCCACACACATCCCCAGGATAAATGTGAGCACAACCAGACACACAGGCCCCTTCAGGCAGAAAGGGGTGCCTTTACCAGCCCAGCACCACCCAACTTTTAGCCACCTACCATTGATCCAGCAGCACTTTATCCAGCCAAACACCCTCCAAAAGCTTGTCCAGGATTCCCTGTTCTTGATGGATCTATAGCAGTGTTTGTCCACTCCAGCTGCTGGATCTCAGACTTGTTGCCTGATTCAGGCTGAGGTTTTCCAGCTCGCCCCAGCTCACTCCCCACAGCCACCCAGATGGCAGAGAGAGGGATGAGTGAGGATATAGGAAATAGGATATAGGGCTTATTATATTATATTCTCCTCCAACCTCCCCTCCCTCAGATCATCCCTTGGAACTCCTCACCCCTCTCTTTTCCCACCTTTGGTCCTGCCAAACCACCTTGATCCCTCCCTTTCCCCACCTTTGGTCCATTTTCCAAGAATCCCAGAACCCCAGGCTGGTTTGTGTCAGACAAGACCTTACAGCTTCTCCAGTCCCACTCCCAGCCATGGGCAGGGACACCTTCCACTAGCCCAGGTTGCTCCAAGTCCTGTACAACCTGCCCTTGGACACTTCCAGGGATCCAGGGGCATCCATATAAAATCCCACCCACCTCCATGACCTCACAAATACTTTTACATGCTCCCCAAACACCTTCTCTTGCACCTCAGACATCGCATGAGAAGCCCCAGGACCTGGAGCTGACACCTCACTTCAGATTTCAGCTCTCCTGTCTCTTCCAGGAGAAATCCTTCTCCTTGGATGGGCTAATCCAGCCCTTCTCTGATTTTCACCATCCCATCCCATCCCATCCCATCCCATCCCATCCCATCCCATCCCATCCCATCCCAGTGCCCCTTGACCTAAGGGTTGGTCTTTCTCTTTAATCTTGAGGGCTCTTTAAAGCAATCTCTGCCATGTTCACTTGATGCCTTAGGTTTGAACTTTTCCATGTTCCCAGCCCTGCAGTGCCCAGTGTAACTCTGCAGTTCCCTGGAGCTCGTTCAGTGCTGTTCTCTCATGCTCACACTGACATAACAAAGCCTCTCCAGCTCGCTCTCCAAGGACACCCAGACCCTCCTGGGCCCAACAACTGCAAACCTTCATCTTGGGGAGAGGGGGGCAAGCTTGGGCAAATTCCATCCTTGCCTGGCTTCTGCTTGGGCAATTGATGCTGATATCAAAGTGGGAAGAACTCGGGAGCTGTCATTGTCCATTTTGGGATGCACTGAGGCAGGAGCCTCTGGAGCCCAGAGTGTGACCTCTGAAGGCCTTTCCAATAAATCCCTCCTTTATTCCTTTATTCCTGTCTGGTCTCTGTTTCTAGGGAGCCATTTAAGGCATCACACTTAGCAAAGAGCAGTTGTTACCTTCCAGCAGAGCTTGGCTTGTCTCAGTCCTGGGCAGAGCCACAGCCCAGGGCAGCAGAGGATTCCAGCAGCCCAAATCTGAGAATTGAATGGTGTTTTGTCATCAAGCCAACACGGAAGATGAAACACTGGGAACGAAGTTAAATTGGCTTTATACGTTATGGGACCAGTCCCTGTCATCTGTAAGGAAATATAGAATCTTCTATATTGATAGAACTTAAGGGAGAATAATTGGATGCCTCAAATGTGAACAAAAAGTTACAGTATTTTATTTCAAAACTTACTCTGGTGAAAAATGCTCACAAAAATAACTTTAAAAAAATAATGTACAATGCATAATAATATTCTTTATTTAACAGTCAGAATTCTAACACACTAATTGTTTTTTGTTGTGAATAATAGAAATAGTTAACCTAGACAAGAACATTTATAAAACTCCAAAGTGCTATTTTTGTCTCAAGTTAGAACTCTATTAGCCTTCCCTGATAAATTAGCACAGGAGATTATTTTTTAAATGAATCTCTAATTAGACTTCATTAATGGCAATGTTATCTCTTGCAAATTCCTTTCTTTCATTAAGGAGATGTTTCCTACTTTTCATATGAAATAGTCAAACCAATTATTTTAAGATGAACACAACTTTAAAACTATACAGCCTGAAGATGGATGGTATTTTCAAAGACAGAGGAAGAACTGGGGTTGTACTTTCATTAACAAATGACCTGGCTGAATGTTTAGGCTTTATGAATAGTGTCTTTATCTCATTTAATATCTAAGTGTCCCTCGATTCTGTGGCTTTAATAAGGAGACAGGTTATGGGTGGTGGAAGGTTTGACAGAGTCTCTCTCCTTGAAACCTCCAGTAACCAATAGCAAGACCAAAACTTAGCAGTATTTTTTAATTTATTTCTTTATTTAGTAAAAGAGATGGAGTGAGAGGAATAAGAAGAAAGAGAGGTATTGATGTTCTTTGTTTCCTGGTAATAATTCTCATGGAGATTGGAGCAAATCTAATAGATACTTTCCTTAAAAAAGCACATTTCTTCAATTTGTTTTTCAGTCTGCAAATGCAACAAGATTTTGTATAATCTATCAAAATGATCTGAGAAAAATGCTGTTATTATGCAAAGGAATAAAGGTAGAGAGACAAAGGATTCACTGCTGAATACACAATGCACATGAATGCAAAAGCACAGAATACTCTTTATTTTAGCTAACTCTGAATATCCTTATTTGTACAGGAATCTGTTCCTTTCCTTCTGACATAAAAGAAAGTGCTGGTCAACTGCCAATTCTGGCACAGATTATTCTTAAAAAAGGATGTAATAGATAAAGGAGTAAAAACCCCTTTTGATTTTAGCTTCAGTCAGTCCTAGGTTTAGCCATGTTATTATTTTTGGTTTGTCCTGTTGAATTTGTTTCCTGACTAATTCTATCTTTTGATAAGTAAAGGAAATTCTTTTTTTCCATTCGTGTTTCTAAGACCTCTTTTTTATGTTGCTTTATCCAATACTGAACCTAAGTCTGCTGGTGCTCAGTACCAGAAGTTTAGGGGGAAAAAAGTTAGTATTACAACAAGATAAAAATCCAGGGATAACTAGGATTCCAACGAGAACAAGGTCATTCATCTGTCGAAAAGATACTTCTTTCTCCCAACGAACTAACTTTGGAAGTCTGAATTCTTTTGTTCTCTCCAGCCTCAATTGATGGGGAGACTTGGGAGATGGTGATGGAAATATGACAACAGGGAGGAAGAGAGACTAAAACACCTGGAAAAGGATTAGTCTTTAACCAGTCCCCTGCCTAGAAATAAGTTTTCCTTCAGTGCTCCACAGGCCTCAGGAATCCTTTCCAGAACATCAGTTTTCCCTTATTTCTCCCATCACCAGTTTGTAATTCTGGTTTTCCTTAAAGAATTTACCCTGTTTATTTGTAGGTAATTCTGGTGCCTCTCAGTTTGGGAAAAGGAGCTTATTTTTCAGTAAAATGCTCAGTTCTGGCTATTATTTACCTCCAAGGGTTACTATTTCTAGAACCTTCAAAGATAAAGCTTTTTGAGCTGTGGCATTATATAGAAATATCATCCAGGTGTGTTAAATTCTAGAATTTCTTTTGTGAGACAACATTTACTACTTGGTAAAAATCTACTAATTTTTTACTGTAGAATTGGCATGTTGGCTGGAATAGTGTGGAATAGGGGAGTGATTTTATTAAAAGCAGAGTTATCATCTGGTAATAACACTGCTGGTTTTGAGTGAGCTTCTCTCTTTTTATAGTTGATCGTGGGTTTGGACATAAAGCATTTAATTCTCTATTGCAGGATTTACTCAGATGAGTTTTAAAAAAATACTTTGCTGTGATTTGTTTACAAACTGGAAGAAATAACAAACTGAGAGGAGGGCATGGAAGAAAAATGCTCTCTAGAAAGGAAATATTGTACTATTTGCATCAGTCAGAGATTTGGACACCAGCTTTCCTGAACAGATTTTAAAGCAGAGCCAAGAAACAACATTTCACATTTTTTGGCCGAACCAGGGGCATAAACTGGACATATCCACACCAAATTAAGTCTGTGGGTTCTGTTCTCCTGCTGTCTGACCTAGAACTCCTCGTTTTATCAGTTGCTATAAGCTGGTCATAAAAAATGGCCACAAAATCAAAGTTTTTTCTCCTCTCAGATCTTGTGTTCCACATGACCAAACTGATGCCTGAGGAAGCTGCAGGGTAAATGTGAGCTCCAAGGGATTCCTGAGCCAAAAGAGGACTGTGTGAGGTTCCATGGGCAAGGGAGTGTCTGCTCCTTTGAGGGCATCAGGACAAAGACCTTTTCCAATGCAAAAAGGGACAATAAGAAAAGGAAGAAGCCAAAAAACATGACAAAAAGTGAGAGGGAGGCAGAACAAGTCTTGGTCAAACTGATTGAGGGGAATGGGAGGAGGCTCATTCCAGTGAGTGTGTCAGAGCAGAGACATTGTCACCTGGGAAACAGGAACAGAGGGATGAACCTGACAGAACAAGCCTGGAGACATCCTCCAGCTTTCATCAGTGCCACTGAGGGGCCATTGAGGTGTCACAGTCAGTGTCCCCTGGGGGGATGTGTTTCTGTCTGTCTGGTCAAACCTGGCAGGTAGAACTGTGTCCCTCGGGCTGTCCCCACACCACTCACCCTCCTGTTCAGCTCCTTTAGGGATGTGCTGAAAACCTCAAGTACCAGCAGCCCTCACCTTGAACTGCACAGCCTGACCTGCTGTTTGATTCTCTCTGTACTGGGCCTTATCTTCTTCTCCAGGTCCTTGGCTACTGACACTGTAAGGGATTCAAAACCCTTTAATGAGAGACCTTGCTTGCAGAGAAACTTTGGAAGTCCAGGGAGGCTGTTTCACTTCAGTCTCCTTCATCCAGAGCTTTTTGTTTAATTCATTAAACTCAGCCAACCGTTTCAGTTCCACAAACTCATTGAAATCCCACTTTTTCTGTGATGAGTCAGAGAACTATGAAAATGTTTAGCTGTTGTTGCAAGAAAATAATCACAGGACCATAAAATTCTTGCAATTCTGTTTATGCTGTGGGAAACTCCAGAGCTGCCTGGTTTTGATAAAATTTTATTGATAGAGTTCAGTTATCTTCTCTCTTTTCATCTTTTCAGAATTAAAAGTGACCTTATTTTAAAAAACATAATCCCACCTAATAGGACCTCCTTATCTGTTTAGGGATATCTTTTCTAAGGTGTCCAAGTTAAGAATTTTCTGTCACAAAGCTGAGCTTCTCTAAGCTACTTTTGTATTGATGGATTTGAAATGTCATCATTCTTAAATGAGCTACTTTTTGGTATATTTACAGTTTGGCACATTTTAGGTAAATGGCACAGACGTTCTTAAACTACTCCTCCTTTGAAGACCCATCTCCAGCAACTCTTTTAAAATACAAGTGTTAAATGTCTCTGAAAATGTTGTAGCTATGTAAAAACAGAGTATTTATTGTTCTACACAATACTTGCTTGATTTTTGATTCATAAATTTATTTTTGACAGACACGTAAAGTCTACTAGAAAAACCATGGAACATAGCACAAACCCCACATAGAAAAAATGCAATAAAAAAAGCAGATGTACATTATTCAGTTTAGAACATTTTAACATAAGAAGAATTTTTTTGGGGAGCTGAAACAGGAGTTTTGAAATTCTCTGCTCTAGGCTATTTCTTTTGCTTGGCGTATCATTCATAGTGAACAGCTAATATATCTACATCTAATGTCAAAATTCAGACAGTAAAAATTAGTACCTTGGGATATTTTGCTTATGCATCACATTGCAATATAGAACTGCTTTGAGTTTGTATTTTATATAAAATCCCTGTATTTTATGCCAAACTGATGAGGAATATAAGGATTTCTGATTTTTGATGCTTCTTAAAAGCACTATGTAGATGCTGTAAAATTGCAGGAGCTCATACAAAGTTTCTCCATTTTCGAAACCATGAATTAAATTTTCAATTAGAACTTTAATTGCCAACTTCATCTTTGGAAAGAAGAATTTCATGGATAAGTTCTTCCCTGTTTGCAGTGCAGCCAGATGCTAGATAAAAATATTCAGCACACCCCTCACAGGAAGCACCTTCAACATATTTCCATTTAATTTTCAGATTGAAAAGGAATGCTGTCTGTTCCCTTCTATTGTTCCTACAATTGAAATGTGGATCCACACAATTCCATGTTGTGCCCAGTAAAATCCTGTGCAAATGTGACTCCTATGATAAGGAAGGCTAGAAGTTTTCATTCATTAACCTATGAAATCTGAAAGAACTCTATTCCTTCTGGAAGAGAATTCAGTCTGGGCTGTCTTCTGGCCCTCATATTGTACCTCTGCTATTCACAACCCTCAGCTCCCTGCATCATTGGATAAAGCTCTTCCCACAGGTGTGATCCTGCCACTTTTCCCAACATAATCGATGGAAGTTCACCTGGGGGACATCACAGTTCCAAACAAGCTGGCAGAGCTGGCCCCAGGGAAATGAAACTTTAGGCCACGAATTCAGGAAGACATTCAAAGAACAGAGGGTGTTTTCAAACATGCCCTGAGTGAGCAATGTTTTTTCCTGAGCAGCTCCAAAGTAACTCTAAAAGTCAGAGCTCTCAGACCTTCTCCATGCCCCAGGAGATCAGAGCTCCACCATAAGGATAAAGCAGCCCCCATGATATTATCCAGCTATTTGCTGAAGCAGCATTTGGCCAAACAGAGCCATGACTGCTCCCCAGTCCCTGTCTCCTCCATCTCCAGGCTATACATTCCCTCCTGGAAATCTGTTCCCTCTGTAGATTCCCCTGCCACTGAGACATGCAGGTTTTCCTTCACTCCAGAAGGTGCTGGGGAGGATTTATGGGGATACCCAATGATGCCTTATATGGCTACCTGGAAACAGAGACCAGACAGGAACAAAGGAATAAAGGAATAAAGGAATAAAGGAGGGATTGATTGGAAAGGCCTTCAGAGGTCACACTCTGGGCTCCAGAGGCTCCTGCCTCAGTGCATCCCAAAATGGACAATGCCAGCTCCCGAGTTCTTCCCACTTTGATATCAGCATCAATTGCCCAAGCAGAAGCCAGGCAAGGATGGAATTTGCCCAAGCTTGCCCCCCTCTCCCCAAGATGAAGGTTTGCAGTTGTTGGGCCCAGGAGGGTCTGGGTGTCCTTGGAGAGCGAGCTGGAGAGGCTTTGTTATGTCAGTGTGAGCATGAGAGAACAGCACTGAACGAGCTCCAGGGAACTGCAGAGTTACACTGGGCACTGCAGGGCTGGGAATAATATAAAAGTTAAAACCTAAGGCATCACCAGGGTGGTTGCTCTGGAGGAAGCCAATCACATGAAGTGAGAAAAAAAGTGTTTCATTCAGTGTGGCAGCTTCTGGCACCTGGACAGGCAATGATCATTCAGGTCAGAATCCCAGAATCAAAGGCTGGGAAACACCTTCAGGATCACAGAGCCCAATCTGTGCCCCATCCCCACCTTGTCCCCAGCCCAGAGCTCTGAGTGCCTCCCCAGGCCTTCCTTGGACACCTCCAGGGATGGAGACTCCAACACCTCCCTGGGCAGCCCCTGCCAAGGCCTGAGCACCCTTTCCATGCAGAAATTCCTCCTGATGTCCAACCTGAGCCTCCCCTGGCCCAGCCTGAGGCTGTTCCCTCTCCTCCTGTCCCTGTTCCCTGGGAGAAATCATTCCAAATGGAACAGTTTAAAATTATTTCTCCCCAGTAAAAACCTCTTCTGTTTGCCTGGAGGAATTGAACAAGGGGAGCAGATATTGCCTTCTTTAATTATTATCTCTGCCAGATTAGCTTCCATGGGGCAGGCTAATTATGGGAGCTTAAAGCCTCATTGCTATTGACTTTTCCTTTTGTGTCAGGCTTGTTTATGTCTTCTTATATTTGAGATATTTGAGAACATACTGAAAGCCAGTAAACTTGGAGAAATGTAGGGAAAATCAAATAAGATTTGAAGTAGTTTATCTTTTTTATTTCATCACATGTGACATATGAAGATTAAAAGAAGACAACAAAATCTTTCTGTGAGGGAACATGAATGAGTAGAGTTAGTATTGGTTCACATGTGTTGTAAACTGCACCCTGTGTTTGTTTATAGCCATGTTAGGTGGGTTAAATGTGTTAAACTTTGTGTTTTCTGATTTTGAATGAGAGTGAACTCTATGAAATGAGATAGCTGCAAAGGCTGGGAGAGAACAGTTACCTGGAAAAGAAATAGCTTCTGAAAATATTCCTAAAATTTGAAGAGTTCCTAATTTTAAAAAATGGTTAATAAGTTTTTTGTTCTCCTGTATTGATAATCTTCTAACAGATTATCAGTAAAGAGAACAAAAGATCCTAATTTTATTTCTTCTCCATAAGGACAAAGAAACATGGGACAAAATTATAAATATTGCCATTCTATAATGCTGGGGTAGAGTTTTCAGAAATTATAAGGCATAAAAATGTTAGCACACTATAAAATACCAAAGGGATTCATTCTTTTCTGCATAGGTTTATTACGCTAATAAACAGAAACTATTTCAAAGAATAATTTCATGTAGGTAAACCAATCATAATAATCACCATTTTATTCATAACGTGTAACCCTCAAGAAATCTAATGTCAGGAATTCTCACACCTCTGAGTAAGCAATCCTGTACTGCTTGGGATAAATCTTCATCACAAAACCCAGCTCCTGTCCTAGCATTCTTCTGTGATTTTGAAAAATTCCACAGCTGCTGAATGGGAACATAAATAAATAAATAAATAAATAAGGAGGAAACCCCAAACCAACCAAACAAAAACCCCAACCCAGTTTGGTTATTTGCTGCTGTGCTTTTAAAGTTCATCACAGCCTGAGCCCTCCCAAGGTTAATTAGGAGGGGATTTAACTCTAATCTGTCACACAGACTCAGTTATGTGACCTTTTCCACACTGGGTATATTCCTTATTCCAAAATTTTGCCACCTGCAGACTCACATGCCAGGCCCGTGTTTTGGATTTGTCTGGGATTCCCTTACCAAGGAAGTAAAACCCACACAAGCAGTCCCTTGATGCAGGATACTTTGATTTCTTCTGTTCTAATTCTTCACCCTACAAATACATGTTGAGCCAGCAAGTTAATTCATTAATATTTAAATAACTCCTATTTAGGGAGGCTATAAATAAGGATAAATTGTGGTTGCTGAGAAAATGGCTACAAGATGCAGATTTCTAAATACATGTAAATACTGACTGCTGTACTCAGGCTTCAGTTCAGCTGCTCACCTTCCTGGAGGAAAAACATGGGGAAAGGGAAACTCTCCTGGAGAAGGAGCTGCTTTCTAACATAAAAACTGAAAATCTGTTTGTTGAAGCAATAAATGATTGCAGAGTTAAGACAAGGGAACCTGACTGCTCACAAACTGATATCTTGGATAAAACCTGAAGTTACAGTCACAGGGAAAAAGACATTTTGTATGTGTTGGTTGCTGGCAAGGACAACAACAAATGAACGTAAATAATTTGAAGATAATTTTTAAAGCAGGAAAATTTCAGTGAAGAGAGGAGGAAAGGGAAAAGAATAAATGAGAGGGAATTTATTTAAGTTAGGTAGGTGAATGTGTCTTCATCACAGGGAGATTTTAGGGATCATCCCATTAAGGAAAAGAAATATGCCAAGTGGATCGGTAATTGAATTTGGAAAATAATATGTGGAGTGCTCATTTTAAATGTTAAGGGTGCATGCAAACTATGTAAAACATTTGTGCATATAAAGGGTTACATTTTATCCCTTAGAATGAAAAGGAAGCAAACCCACATCTCCTAATGCATTAAAAGAGAATATAAATTGCAGAAATTCAAAGTGCACTTGCTGACATGAAACCGTCCCTGTTTTCCATCAGATATTCTTGATCCGTGGCAGATGCCTCATACAATTCAATGTCAGCACTAAGCCAGTGCAGAATAAAAGGCTCAAGCAAAGCAGGACAGGTACAGAGATGAGCCCTGGTGTCACCTCCAGGCCCAGAACTGCTGCCATCCTCTCAGCATATCCCACAGCTGCTGGGGATTTGCTGAAATCTTGGTTTCCCAAACAGCAGAGTTTCTGATGCCCTTCTTTCCGTGCCCTGCCTGCAGTTTGTGTACAGAGAACTTGGGCAATGAGGAGACCTCAGGAGGTTAACTCAGGATTATGTTGTTCCTGACTCTTTTGGTGCCACGCCTTTCCTGCATGGCCTGGGACAGCAGCTCAGCTCAGAAGGAAGAAGATCTCCAAAGTGATTCCAATTCTGCAAGGTCAGTCCTGCCCCCACCACAGCTCACTGCACTCCATTGCACTTCCAATCCTTCCCATGTGGATCCCTGGAAGTGTCCAAGGCCAGGTGGGATGGGGCTTGGAGCAGCCTGGGATAGTGGGAGGTGTCCCTGCCCATGGCAGGGGGTGGGACTGCTGGGCTTTAGGGTCCCTTCCATCCCAAATTATTCTGGGATTTCATGGCCATGCTGTCCTCTACACTCTGCTTGCTGCTCCTGAAGGATCACCACGTGGATGTTTGTTTGTCCTTTTTGAAAAGAGGCAAAGTGAAAAATTCATGTCTCCTTTCTGAAAAGACAGGTGTCAGGGAATTTGGGAGGGAAAGCTCTGGGGTTTAATAAAAGCAGAGAATCCCAGAGTGGTTTGG
>VZRF01007136.1:0-55427 GCA_013396875.1 Vireo altiloquus
TGAAACAGCTGTAATTTGCTCATTGTTCAGATTAGTCATTCAGTTTATGACACTTCAGTTCACATTTGTGGAAGGGCACTCTCTGAAAAATATTACTATTTGTTTCACAAATATCTGCTCCTTGGCCAAGATTTGGACCAAAGTGCTGGACTGGAGGTACCTTTATCAGACCCATGAGGACTGTTCTCGTGTCCTTATGCAGGGATTGACTGAACTGTGCCAGTCAGTCTGCTCTGCACTGCAGTGCCCTGGCAGACAGGCTGCAGGACATCTCTGCATTACTCTGCTGAGCTCTGCAACTCTCCCCCACCTCAAGGGCTGCAGTTCTCACTTCACACAGTTCTCTGCTCAGAGTGAATGATCCTCTGAAGTGCATTTACAGGCATTTTCTACTTGCAATATCTATCTGGGTATGTGCACAGTCCTCAGCATCTTATAATAAGTTCTCTTTTTCAGATTATTTTCACTACTTACTCTCCTTTATAGGTACAGAATGGAAATAAAAGACATCTGCTTGAGGGCAATAAAAGACATCTGCTTGAAGACTGTCTTGAGTCAGATCCCAATTCAGTATTTCAGAGTCTTACTCTGGTCACCCATCCACTTGTCTCAGAGTGAATTGCCCTTCCTTCTCTCTCCTAGGTCACTGGAATGCCTCTTGCAGGTCTGCTTCCACTCTCTTCTGCAAGCTTGAGCATACAAAATATAAAATTAGATTGGTAAAAAAGAAATAAAATCACCAAAAATATACCTCTTCTTTTCAAGGAGTCTTTTCAAGGACCTCTTCTTTTCAAGGAGTGACTGGTTATTCTGAAATACTAATCTAATTTCATAAAAATTTTCTTTCTCATGAGTGGTTTCCAATTAATGCACAATATCATTGTACCATGCAACATTTAACCTCTCACTAATTGCCACTAATGACACATTACTGCATCAATAGTTTTTGTAATAGATTGAGTGATGGTTTTAACACAATTCCTGAAATAGTTCTCTCCCACTTCTTTCTCACAGAAAGATGATAAAATACATGAAATGTTTCTAACTGATGACCCTTTTAGTTTTGGGGTTGGCTGATTATTTGAAGGCAGTGTTCTTCGTCTTAACATATTAGAATGCTTTGTCCTCTTTACAGACATTTGACATCCTTTATAGAGCACCTGTCTCACAATCTCCTTTTCTTCCCTGTAACAATGGCTTTGTGATTTCAGTGTTTGTTAGAAGCCAGACTGAGGCCCTTACATGCTTTGGTAATTTGTTGGGATTCAAGATAAGAAATCATAATTAAGTTGGCAGAGACCCCTGTTTTTCTGTCATGTGCTAGAGTAAAAATTAAATAACCATCAGCCTCTTTCTAATGGAATGAAATCATTATCAATGTGCAAAAAGGATGTCTAAATTGAAAGAGTGGGTCCCAGGTGCTTCTATAAGGCAACACCAATTACAGTGTCAAAATCTCCATGATTGCCTCTGTTTCTGAGATCAAATGGACTGATAGGTGCTTGGACTTATCCTGAAAGGTAATATTGAATTTTTATTTTTTTTTTACAGTCAACAAAAGAAGACTTAAACATATACTTTTAAAGATGTATATATTTTTTTCATTAAATTTATTCATTCTACATTAACAGGTGCTAAAGATACCAATTCATTGACATTTTCCATGTTTCTGTGTAATGAAAATCCAGCTGTGAACTTTCAGGCTCCTGAATGCTGCCTTAATGGTCACAATTTAATTAAATGGTCCTTGCAAGTCTGTCAGTGATCCATCTGCTGCAGGCCCTTTCAGTTTGGCAGTCTGCAGAGAAATAGAATGGGATATGGAATAAAATGCGCAATTTTCTGCTGTGAAAGCTTGGGGTTTGTACATTGTTCAGGAAAGTTTTACTGTGCAGAACCCAGGGCTGTCAGTTCTGGTCCTCTCCACTGGAGGACAGTCTGCTGTAGCATCCTGCTTCCCGCTCTGGCTGCAGTGCTGGGCTGGAAGGAATCTGCCACAGGCTCCTTCAAGGAAGGGAAAAACATTTCGAGTCCTACAGCAGAGTTCTGAGGTTCAAGCCAGAGGCATTATAGGCATATTCAAGGCTTTCCACAAAGGCAAAATTAGTGCCTTCTCCAACCTTATGTATTTTCCATGATACCTGGTGATGGAAAATATCAGTAAAAATAAGAATCTGGCCACAAAGTCCAGGAAAGTAAAACATCTCTGTAAAATTTGGGCAGATTTATAGAGAAACTATCCAGGAGTTGGCTGGCCAGTAAAGTACTGAGAAGGGAAAATTATCCTTTTTGCTAAAACTGCAAGGAAAACTGAGGGAACCAAGAACTGAAGAGAGAGATGTAGCTAAATACACTGTAAAAAACCTGACATTTTCCTCAAGGTCCTGATTCATCTCAAACTAGTAAGAAAGAAATTCACAGGCTTGATAAAATTGGATAGATAACAAGGGCATTTCAGCTTATTGCCTAGTGGTGTTTGCTTTAATTGTCAGCTGAGTTGTAATTCTCCTTACAGAATCCAGGCAGTACCTGTCCCAAACCTGCAGAATTGGATGGAGTCTTGTACCCAAGAGTCTGTTGGGTATGGAGAGTCTATTTGTACTTTTTTTTTTTAAGCTTGTTTTGTTTGAGGGGTTTTGGCTTCTGTGTAACCGATAACATTTGATGTGCCTGTGTGCACATATAAATATTTCATTCTCATCAATCAGTTTTCCTTACAGTTTTTTCCTGCAGCATATGTGCATTGAGGGCTCTCACTCTAATTCAGAAAGCACAGTTGGGATGTGCTCAGCTTTATAGCCTGCATAGACAAAGGATACGATAATGGTTAAATTAGCTGGATTTTAGGGATCAAAACACTTGAGTTCAAACATTAATGCAGATTTCCTCTCTGACCTTGAGTAAATCACATGTAATCTCAGGCTCCATTTCCTTGTCTGCAAGCTGAGGGTTCTGCTTGATAGGCAAGAACTGTAATGACTGTGAGGTATTTTGATAATGGAAACCCTGAGTATATCCAGATACTCACACCTACTCACAGCCTAACAAACAGCCTAACGTGCACTCTCTGCCCTCTGCATGAGACAAACATGGATTTAGAAGTTAGAGTGCAGATTTGTCTTCGTAAATATCCACCCAAGTATCTCTGAAACATATGCATTCTTTTAAACACCGTATCAGATAAAAAAAAAAAAAAAAGCTGTTAGTCCTCCTTGCAAATCCAGACAAGGTTTTTAATATCTTTCATGTAGGAAGCATTTTTCTAAGCTAGCCTAAAAATTAATTTTAGAAAAATGAATGATAAGCAAGGGGGAGAGGTCCTGCAAATGGGTCCTAAGGAACTGTAGTTCCTCTTTGGTAGTGTAAGGTAAATGCTGGAGTAGTTTCATTTTATCCTACATCTACAAAGAGGGATTTATTGTTCTTTCCTTGCTTCTCCTTGTCAATGACAAATAATGAGTTGAGAGATTAAAGTTTATCTTAAGAACCTCAATTCAGTAGAAAATTGCACCTCAAGGTAAGGGTAGACCATTCAATTCTTTTCAGACACAATTTTTTATTCTAACATTATTCAATATTGCACACTCAGAAACTGTGATGAAAAAAAAAATAGCCAACCTAAATTGAAAATTGATTCATCTTCTAAAGGAAAAAAGGGTTTCCAGTAGTTGAAAGGATGTCATTTTCTGCTTTGAATCTTTCATTATCATGGTCATATTTCTTAATAGATGCTGTTTTGACAGTGTCTTCTTGAGGTTTCAGAAATTGCAGTAGTTTGCAAACATTCTTTTTAATAGCACATTCCAGTTTCACAAAGTGGCTGAGTATGTCATAGCATGGACACTAGCTGTAAAATACTGATTTTCCTTGTCACCTCAGAGCAGTTTCATTCCATCAGCTGCTGTGTCAGGTGTTCCCTTGCCCTGCGTTTGGCCAAGGGAAGAATTTTGGGACTGCCACAAAACTTTATTTACTGGACTGAGAGGTTCATGAGATCCCAGGTCCTTCCTTTACTCTTGCTATAGAAGTTTGTGATGTTTGATATCCATGACAGGCATTTTTGGTCCTTCTTGTCTCACAGATACATCAGCATTAGGCCACCCCAAGACATTCAACTAAAATGTCAGATGCCTCTCAGAAGGCAATATAGTATTTTGTTCCATTTTCATGTGTTCCTAAGTATGCGGAAGGAGGAATTATTTTTGAATTAAAGAAGTTTTTACTGCTCCTGTCAAAGAATGGTTGAAATTCCAACATGGAATTTCTTTTCAAGATCACATTGGTTCTTTCTCTGAACTATGACCATTTTTGATTGGCTTGGATTGCATTGTAATGTAGAAAGGAGCTTTTCATGTGTCAGTACAAGGAAAGGTATTTTCATTTTTGACAGGCAACAGGACTGAAAGTCTGTGCTAATCATAAGAGCAGTTGTATCATTTGACATCAAAAGACAAAACCCTTTTGTTTTATTTGCATGAACAGTTTTTGAAGCTATCAAATGGTAACATTACTGTAAAATGGCAAGTACTCATAGGCTGAACCTAGCGAGCAAAGAAATAATACCCAGAAATATGTAACATAAACATTAAAATTGTACACCTCTGGAAAACTTTGCTGTATATAAATTATAAGCTTCCATACCACTATTGTAGCAATTGTTATGCACTATGACCAGCAGGAAAAGGACAGTGGAGGTCACAACTTTTGAGTCAGAAATAATCAGTGTCAGTAACTCTGCCAAAAATCCAACCCAGAATAGAATCAGTTTCAAGACCTAATATACCTTAATTGGTTTCTTTCTGTTTCTGTCCATTCAAATATTTATATCTTCATATTATCATGTAAATCAATCTTATCCATATATTCATTACATATATATACACATATGTATTAGATATATATACATATATTAGATATATATACACATACATGTTTCATATTGAAGCATCTTGAATTCATGAATGAAAGTTAATAGTATCTTCCAAATAGTTTTTCTTTCCCTATAATTTATAGGAATCTCTCAATGTTACTCCCAAATGAGCAGTAGAATCATATTTTCAGTGAATACAATGACAGAACCCTGTTTATTTCAGCAGGAGGAGAATTGATTTGCAAACCAAACTGTTTCCTAGCTTTCAAATCACTGTTTTCTTCTAGTTTTAAAGTTCATTTATTATTATCTTACTATTTCAATAAAAATACACTGTATCAACATGGAAAAAATTATAGATCAATTTGATCTCTTTAAAAATAATTTCAACAAGTATTAACTTAATCTTTGGAAAACATGAGTTCATCTAAAGCATTCTAAAATCAGAATTAGTTTAATGCAAAACCAGGTATGTTTTATGTGTCAATCTGAAGCCTGGAAAAAATCCTCTCTGTACTTTAGAGCCACTTATGAAGGAAGTAAATATAAATGAATTGCAGCCTACAGAGCAGAAATCAAGCAATCTTATGACTACATACCTTATTTGTTTTGCTTTTATTCAAAGTAGATAGTTCTCCTTTATTGTACCAAAATGAAAATGTTGACAAATTGATGTATTTGCCTCTACAAGCAGTCTATAATTTCATAGTTTCATTTAGTTCATTGTTGATGCAGTGAGGTGGCTGAATACACTGAATGTTCCGAACAGACCAGGACTCAAAAAAACCCAACCAAACACCAAAATACTAAATCTGTATTCCAGTTAGGCAGCTGAGCAAACTAATGTTTTCTGAACTTCTTTTATTGTCACCCATATATATTTGCATAACTCTTCTCAAGAAATCTTGGCAGAAATTTTATGTCTGCTTCCAATTATTTTCATTCTCAGCACAAGCATGGAGAATACATTTCCAGGTGAGCAGTGCATGGACAGAAACACAATGGTTACTGACGGTAATTTCCAACCTGCCTCAAAAAATCTACTTGGATCACCACAGGAGAATGCAACCAGGGTAACAAAAGGGAATAATAAAAAAAAATAAAGCGAGATTAAAATCTTATAACCCTAAGGCTGGAAAGCTAATACAGCTTCTAGAGGAGAGAACTTAAGATCACTGAATAAATTAGGCACTAATCAGACTAATTGTGCACTGAGATGTTCTGCAATGATTTTCCTCGAGGGTTTGTCATATTGATACCAATATCTACCAATCTGTGTGAAACAGGAAATGCTTTTTCTTTTGTACCTTGATTGTTGGAAGCCATATCTGTTGCCACCTCATAGCAGACAAAAGGCCACATTACAGGACTTTGTTTTACCTGATTGGTTCTGATAACCACTTGTGTTTGAATTCTTTGGGTTACCTTCCCAGTATGGGAAATGTCATGAGGGTCTTGGCTTATTAAAGAGAATGTTTTGTTTGGTTTGCAATACATTTGTTGTGACCTATACAAACACCTACGGGTCTGATTCTAATGTAATACACTCACAAAAATAATTTTTTAAAAAGTCAAAGAAAGGAAAACACACAAGTTTCTACGCTGGTTTATATGGTAACAATTTTACAGTTCTCCCAAGAGGCATCTTTCTGACTTCTGATCTGATTGGTCACTTTACTGTTCTGCAGAGTTACTCTCTTGCTTCTTTCACCTTATCAAAAAGCCCTGTGCTCTGCAAATAACAGTGTATTTTAATAACTAAATGATACCTCTTCCAACCCTAATCATTTTATTGCTGCAATCATGGCACTGTAACACCTGCAATTCAGAGGTCATATGAAATATTAAGTAATATGAATCTGTGCAGAGGGCTGTCAATAGGTCACCTGTAAGACACCCTGCTCTGTTCCAGCCCTTTCTACAGTTCTGGTGAGAAAGAAATGGTCCACAAAGAATTCCCCCTGAATTGTCTGTGTGATGCCAAGTAAAAAATCTGATCGTGTTCATGTGTGTTCTAACAGAGTTTGCTCTCTGCAGCTCCAGCTTTGCCAGAAGGATTGTAAGTAAAATGAGTGGAAGGAATTAATTTATAAATTGAGTGGCATAGGATACAGTTTCCCAGAAGAATGGAGATTAATATGGATTGGAATTTTTTACCTCCATAAAAGTTGGCAGAGAAGCCTATTAGGAAATCAGAATCCCGATTTCAGGCAAACTGAACCCTAGAGTTAAGATCTAAAGGCAAGTGTCCAAACACATTACTGCAGAATTTCTTTGCTAAATGGAAGCTATCTTCCTTCGTGACAGAGAGCTGGAAGAGCAGAGCAGCTGTCAGTCTGAGATGCAGTCAGTCTCCTACAACATATGCTTCATGACATGCAGAGAGTGGGACAGAAAATAAACATCATGGAGATTTTCCTGGCTGAGAGAACATGCAATGCAGAAAAACAGACTGGCTAAGTAGATTTATTTAAACAGTTAGTGAAGCTAAAGTTTTTCACAAAACTCCATTTCAGGCTCCATACTCAAAATAATTTCAATGCCTTTTGAGGCCGATGCTGACCAAAATAAGAATAATGTTCAGTAACAGAAAATAAAATATATTTTGTTTTGACAACAGAAAATAAAATAGATTTTGTTTTGACATTCTTAAACCATATGTTTCTAGTTTTCATTTTGCTGTGACATTTGAAAATAATATTTTACCAAATTCAGTGTCTAAGGAGTCAGAATTTGGAAAAAATATTTTGACAGAACGAGATATTTTTTCAACTTTCAGTGTGTGTTTTTCATTAATATATTTGGGTAGGAAACAAAAGTAGCAGTTTTGTTCAGGTATAGTCTGAGCAGATTGTTTTCTCTGAGTGTGTTCCTCTCCACGTGACACCAAGTAAGAAACAAGTTCATTTTACAAATCTTGTGCTGGGCACTGGTCAGTGCTACACAGAATTGCTAGACCTGGGCTTAAAATTTCCCATTATTTTCATTGATACCACCCCCTAATTACAAAGTCAGTTTTAATAAATTTAATAAGTAAATTTAGAGTAAACTTTCTTTACTCTAAAAAGGTTAATTTTTGTTTAAGTGCAGCCATAGTAACAGTCTCAGTTAGATTTGTAGCTGCTGCCAACTGAGTGTTATGAAACTGTGAAAGTATACAGTCAGGAAATTTATATTTCTGTTAAAAGTCTGAAAGTTTTAAGCTGCCTGTCATAATATTGACGTTTTTCTAATACTCTCTGCTTTAGTAGAGATTAAAATAATGTGGATCAATATCTTTTGTGATATTTATGTCTTTTGCACATTGCCAAAATATATCATAAGCATTGGAGAATAATATGGCAGGGAAATTGATTTCCTTGTCTTTAAGTTTGCAGACCAAAGTCCCACACGGTACAAGCCTCCTTCTTTACAGGACTATAGTGACATATGCATTTATAGTCCAGGATCCAAACTTTGCTTACAGAAATTGCCTTCAATATTTTTTGAAGGTAAAATGCATTTAGTTAGGCCTCTAGTTGGTTTTAAAGGAACCACTTCTAACTAAACTCTTTATGAAGCTCTTGTCTAGAACTTTGATTAAACACACCCCAGATCTAGTAATCTAAATAATATTAGCACCAATGGAAGATAAGTGCATCAATTTAATTTTGAAGTAAGATGGCAGCTGGTACCTGAATCCTGCATTGAAGAAAAGGGAAGAGATTTCAGCTTCTGAATGCGTTATTCAATATGTAGATGAATACATTCAATGTAGATGAATGGCATTCACTTCTGCCCACTTCTCATAAGTATTGTGTGTGATCTCAGAGTCCAGAAAGACAACAGTAATACACAGGTAAAGTACTGCAGTACACTGAAAGGTGTTCTGCCAGCAAAATTAAACAGGATCCAGGCAGCTCTTCAGCAGTGAGTGTTGCCTTGGCTGTGGCATGTGTTAGCAGAGAAGGCAGAAAACGATGTGCTTTTCACCATGTAGCAACACTGTGCTCTTACAGAAGCCTGCAGTCTGTCTCTAGTCAATTCCACTCTCCCTCAAACACAAAACTTTCAACAGTTAAACAAAACTCCTTAAAAAAAAGTGTTTGGGCTGTGACAAAGGACTAAAATTTTACAGAATTTAAACGACAATGGTTATAAAACAAAAAAACCAGCAGCATAGAAAAGCAAATTTCAAAATGAATTAATAAAAATAGCATTAGTAGATACAGTTTCTGTGTGTATCCAACTTGCTTCTTTTCAAATTATAGATTGTTTATTTAGCATACTTCATTGCCAGTAAAACTTTTCCTTTAAATACAAGTTTATAAGGCAAATTAGCCAACTGTGAAATTGGAAGCTCAACTGTTTCAGCCCATCCCAATTTTTTTAAATGTTCCCCCACATTTAATCTAAGTGCACAAGTAATCTGCACTTGTCTTTATAGTGCCTACAAATGAAAAGGATTATCTAGTCAGAATACATCCGTATATAATAAATGTACTTCATTTCTTCTGCAGTCCTTAAAGCTGACAGCCAAAATGAATGTTTGTCTCAGCATTGGCACCAGTGGTACTTTTGTAGAGACTATTTCATGGTCCATTGGACCCTAAAGGACATTGTTTTTAAAGGCATATTATCAAAAGGGATGAAGCATGCCATCAGAGTGCATATCAGTATGTATTGAACTTAAGGGCAATAGCATTGCTTTGTTGATATTGTAAGGCTCTCTAGCCAAAATGCATTAAAACTAATCTTTATCCTTCTCAACTTTTATAATTATTTTTTTGTCCACCCAGTAAATACAGGTCATGCAAGGAACTCGTACATCTTCAGCAACTTTGAAAGAAAGTCGGAAAAGTGCTTTATATTCAAGTAACTTATCCTTTCTATATGTATTTAAAAAACCTGCTATCACCACTGCTGTTACACTAATAGGCTACAGTGCCACATTAACTAGCTGTGAAAGCAGCACGGCTCTGAATCTCATTTTGCTGATTTATGTGGGAAAAAAAACAAACCTACATTCCTTTAAAAGGATGCATATTCACTGGTAGGGGTGTTTCCATGAAGTAATCAGCTTTCTTGGAAACATCTCTAGAGCTGCACAATGTAAATTTCTGAATCTCAAAGGCAGGGGGCTCATCAGAATATTCGCTGGTCACCTCACAGCTATGATAATATTGTGTGGGCAGTGCCAGATTTGATCCAGATTGCAGCAGTGCTCACTGGGTTAGATGCTGCATGGTCCTGACAGCTTAACTGTCAGATAAATTGCTGCAGTTATAGCATATGAGCAAGCCCATAAGCTGATCATATTAATGTTACGAAAATATGACACCAAAAACTAATAATGTTCTTTGAGGCATCTGGACAGAAGCAAAATCTAATCTTGTCTAAAAGATCTCCATTAGCAGTAATCATTCTGTAATAAGATCAACATATTCTTGTCAAAGCAGATAGTACTGTGTAGCATTAGGAAAACTGATTAAACATGGCATGCTGTTCTAAAATAAACCTTCAACTTTGGGAATCCAAGCCTGCTGATTACACTGGATTTGTTGGTTAAAACATGCCCAAGCCACTTTCAAAATAGCTTCTTCTCGTGATTTGTTCTTAGTAAGGGAGAAACACACAGTAGTAGAAAAGGAATCAAAATCAGAATTTGGGTCCTATAGAATATTAACTGCTTTGGGAAGGGGAAAAATCCCAAAATGTCTGAGAAGAGCTGAGCCCTTAGTACAATAATATTTTATTTCTCCAAGATAAATGCAGGTTTATCCATCCTTTGCTTGTAATACCTTGTGATACAATTGCATAATAAACCAGAGTCCCTTCAAGGATTTCCATTCTTACAGCTGAAGAATAAACACATCAAGAACACATCAGGCTGTCCACTTCTTTGTTAACAAGAGTTTTTGCACTTTGGTCTAAGCCTTTGAAAGTTTTTTGATGATTTGGTGGAAATTTATGCTGTGGAACATTTGGTCCATGATACTCTAATGCTCCTTGCAACCAAAGTTAAAAAATTCAAAAGTGAGAATAAACCTGGGAATCAAGTACCATGCATTTTTTGCTCAATATTGTTGCTGTGGTCCAGGATAGTTCTATGAACGATGATCTAGAGCAATGCAAAATAGATAAAGAGCTGTAATTTAGAAAGCATGAGAATGTGGGATTTTGGTAGTTGGTGGGGGTTTTCTGTTTGTGTTTGGTTTTGTGGTTTGTTTTTTTAATTTTTTTTTTAAATTATTTAACTAATTCCCCTATGAAATCTCTCAAGTACAGCAGAATCCAGCTGCTCTCCCAGGAGTGTGCATTCAAATGCAGAACACACAAGCTCTAATTTAAATTATAATTGGGAAAATATTCCCCCAGCTGTGAACTGGTTTCCTTTTTGGGGTTGTAAAAGGATCCAGACAGATCTGAGGAGCTTTAGTCTGCAGCATCTCAGTTCCTTAAGGCTGAGAGTGTTTTTGACAGGCTGTAATTACAGCCTGTAGGTGTTTACTTTGTCTGGAAAATTACTGAGCACCTTGAACAGCTGGCAGCAGCAGAGTTTCTCTAGAGGAGGAAAATGAGCTACAAAAGGTGCAGCAGATCAGGATGGTGGTTGCTGCTTTCTTGGAGGAGCTGAGCAGTGGCTGCTTGGGGACTCTACAAATAGTGATGAGGTGAAAAAGGGGAGGAAGGCAAGGCATGATGTGAAAGACAGAGGTTTGTTTTTTTCTTGTAAAATGAGGATTTGCGACCTCTTGGGTTGCATTTCAGAGATGAAGCCAGACGGACCCATCAGTGCTTCTGCAACTGGATGAGGGAAAATTCTGTCCCCTGCATGACAGAGGGGCCGAGTGAGTGCAGAACTTTGTTACCTCAGAAGGGTGTGAAGTGCTATGAAGGAAGAATGATATGATTTGCAGAGTTGAAGCAGGTTGTGAAAGTCTGAAGACAAGATGGAAACAGCAAGATGTCCCTGCTTCTGTGTAACATGAATTAATTAAGACCAATTTAGTGGTAGTTTTATTTGAGAACTTGACAGTAATTGCAGTGGTTAGACTAAGGTGAGGGCAAAGCAGTGAACCCAATGACAAAGGATTTGAGAAAGCCATGAAATAGTCTTGAATAAAATACCCACACATAATGAAAAGTCTGGTTCCAAAATACGAGTGAGATAATTTGGTTCTTTTATGTGATGTAAAGACAAAGGCAGCAACCATCAGATAGAAAAGTAATGAGTCTCCAGCACACCTTTTGTATTTTCTCTCTCAGCCATTTTGAACTTAACATTGAACACTTTTTTTTTGTTCCCCTGATCAAAAGGACAGTTGTTACACTGGGATAAAGTATTTCCTAGTATTTATCCTTGTAAAGTGAAATATAGGGCTAAGTGTTGTAAAGTCTCAGAAAATTAAGTTTAGTTTCTCCTGGCACGACCTTGTCTAACAGGATGGGCATCTGTATCATGATGTTATACTGTCCTCATGAGAGAGATGTCTCATTTTTACAGCAGGAGAGCTACTTCTGAGGTCAAAGATGTTCAATGCTGAATCATAAATTCAACAAGCCTACTCTGTCACAAGAAACAAATTCAATTTTACAGTAAAAATTGTACACTGAGTATCTGCGCTTCGAAAATGAAGATGGGCTGGTGATAAATGAGATCAGGGCAGTAGATGTCAGACCCTCTAAATTATATGGACTAGACTGCAGACGGTACCACACACACACTATGAAGTGAAAGGAAGTGGGAGTGTACTCACTTGTATTAATATTGGTGTGCTAAGTATCTTTTAATTTGTGTGTGTGTGAAATAGATGAAAAAAGCTCCACTTTTCCCCTGTAGTGCCTGACCCTGGCTCACAGTGGGTGCAGAGTTTGCTGACCAAAGCCAGAAATTCCTCCTGGCACGTTTCTGGCCCTTTACAAGAAGAGCAAGGTCAGTCTACCTCCCATGCTGACCAACATACAGACAAGCCCCTGCTCAGGCTGTGCCAAGAGCCACTTTTAATCTCCCAGTACAATGACTTTTTAAACATTTTTCCCTGATGGTTTAGCCCTTAAAAGTTAAGCTCATAAGGTACATCATTTAAACATTATTTCAAACTAGAAATAATGTTTCAGTAATATCTTATTAGAACTAATAACTCACTCTATGATGAAATTTTAACTCCACCAACAGTCAAACTGAATTAATACAAAGGAGCATAGATGCTCAAACACAAAAACTCAATTATTTCACTTTCTCTTCTGTCTGTACCATGCAATAATTTCCCCTTATTAAGACAGTATATTTCAGAGGAATTAAAATTTATACATGATGAATAATATCTTAAAATATCATCATTTATTGGATATTTCCAGCGAGAGAACTATTGAGCAAGTCTTTCCCTGGAAGATTAGATAAAGAAATTAAACTAAAAAAGTGCTGTGTGCCATTTGCAGTAGGAAAACATTGATATTGGGTTTGCAGACATTAGTTACAAGTACACAGGAACAGATTTTTGCATTTAGTTTGAAAATTTAGCGTTGAGATAAATTCAGTGAAATGTTCTTGGACTTACCATGTTGCACTGTATCCTGGACTTTTGGTAATGTTAATACTTAATGTGGTCTTTTGATTTACAGCTACCCAGAGATGCAAGACATTGCCCAAAATCCTAAGCCTGCACTAATCAGCAAAGATGATGGGTGATTTCAGAGATAAAGCACTCTTGGGAGGGACCATGTAGTTGTGCTGCTGTTGTGAATCATCTTTAAAACCTTCTCCACTGAGTGTGGAGGACATGCCCTCAATTAAGGGGTTTGGTGGTTTGCTTAAGTCAACACTGCTGTGTTCAGCAGGCTTGAACTGAAGGGAAAGTCTGCTGGATTTCAAGATGCTGCCGTTAAAGGTAACTCTGAAATTCTTCCTCAAAAATCTACTGTCTTTAAAATGTGTTAAAAACTGCTTAGGTGTGTTTTCTGTAAAGGGTTTTCTACAGGTTTTGAAAGTTGAGGAAAATGCCACTATCCCTTTCTTCCCACTAACTTGTGTTTCAAAATGGATGGAAAAAAATCCTTTCAATCTCGCTGGATAAGTAATATGAAAGAGTTATTTGACCTCCTGACAAAACAGAGTTGCTCAGTGTCCACTCACAATAGTGTGTGTCCAGGCCAGCGAGGTTTCAGTCAGTGATAATTGCTGAGTCTTACAGGCAGGAAACATTGTGACTGATGCTCTCTAATATAGAAATCGAGAGAATAAGAAAGGCACAGTTTGTGATGACAGAGAACTTCCCATTCATGTGTTGTACCTCTTAGAACTTCTCATAACCAGAAGTTGCTTTGGCCTTGTGAGCTGCAATCCAATAGCTCTGTGTGTTTGACACAGAGGACACACAGCTAAGGCAGGCTGTGTTCTAAGACACTGATGAGTAGCCCAGATATGTAAAAGGGAGGGAAAAGAAAAGCACTTTTATATGTTTTAATGAGGAAGAATAAAATCTGGTTAAGAAGAATTTAGTCACCTGAACTGCCAGTGCTTAGAATTACTGTATAAAATTTATGGCTGCCCTTGTGGGCTATGATCTAAACAAACTGTTTTAAAAAAGGGGAACAAAAGTGTGATCATGTGTCCCATGCATCTCTCATAGCTACCCAACCAGAAGCAAAACTCTTGGAGATGGAATAATTCCAAGGGTCAGGTTTTCTAATGACCAAGATCTCCCAGCAGTAACACACCTGTGACAGATCAGAAGGATCCTTGGTTATTAAGAATACATGAAATCTGTGGTGTGTCTGAATGTGTAATAGCTGAAGAATATTAAAGTGCCGAAAACTCATTGTTGCTGCTGAATGCTTTCCTGGTATTTTTGGAACAGTCAGAAGTTAAAAATCTCAGTCTTGATCTGAATTTCCCTAACTTTCAGAAAAATCTTATAGCTTCACTATTTATATATATGTATATATATGTATATATATAAAAAAATAAACTTTCAACTCTATTATTTAATCTGTTTTTAAATTCTTACAGTATATATTCTCTGTTTGGAAATTTCAGATTTTTTTTAAATAAAATCAAATCAAAGTGTTCATGAAAAAGGGAAAAGACATTACCTAAATTGCTCTTTTGTATTTTGCTCTGTAAGTGAAGAGAAATAAACATGTAAAAATAGCATGTTTCAATGTAAGGGGAAGAAAAGAGGGATGAATATAATTTCCTCAGGAAGAAAATTCTAGTTATACTACCAGATGTTGAAATTATGCACACTAATACATTTTTTTACTAATCCAACTTTTTAGGAAGAAATCATCTCTGTGAGTAGGTAAAGTGAATCTCCTTCAATGGGCCAGATGGGTTAACATGACAAACCAGCACAAATTACAAATGTGTTATTTGTAATCCAGCACCCAAAATGCTGGAAATAACAAAATTCTTGATAAAAAAAATTACTTATGTTTTTAATTACTGTAGTAAAGACTTGTGGTCCAAAGGTTATTTGTAATTGCTTTTGGTGAGTTTACTTTATATTATATTTTCCCCCTTTATTAATTTTTAAATTTCTTCAGAAATGGAGAATAAAGACTTGTTCCAGTGAAGTGAAACTAAGCTAATACAAAAGTTGATTAAATTAATTAAGAGTTTGTGTTATAACTTCTAAAAAAAAAGGCAATTCAGAAATATTTTACGCATTTTCAGAGGATTGTTGGGCATTTCAAAAATGCAAGAAGCTTAACAAACTGACTCAAAAGAGGCAGTTATTAAATACTTTGCACCTGCAATGGACTTTCTACACTAAAGAGTTTGGCGTTTGCTTATTTCTAAAAATGGAAGTGTTGTGGGGAAGTTCTATGCTTGTTTTGAGGGTTTTTTTAGCTACTTTGCCTGGCTGAGGTCTGATGCTGAGGTCTATCAAGCTCCACTTGATTTGTTTCAGCAGTCGCAGTGATGCCAATGGCCAAGGGACCATTGCAGAAAAATATACCTTAAGTAATTTGATGCGTGAAGGTAATAGAATAAGAATTATAATATTGTAAAAGACTCTTTGTGACATGCACTTCTCTGAAGCCCCTGGAGAGGCACTGACTCCCAAAGGAATGGAAGCAGCTCCACAGGATGGAGCTACATGTCTCATGTTCCTGCATGTCTCAGGGTGGACTTTGCAGCACGATTTCTTTCTGTGGAAGCTCAGATGGGGGCCCAGGGGTGCTGCTGGCAAACAGAGGCACCTGTGAGAGCAGAGATGACCCCGGAGCTGCCAGGGGCAGCAGGACCTCCAGAGGATGGGTCTGGGAGGTGTGCACATCCCTCTCGGTGCCCTGCTCCTGCTGCAGCTCAGAGCCAAAGCTGGGGGGTGACATTCCTGTCACTGCCATTCCTGCTCCTGCTGGAGCAGAAACGGGCCCAGCCCACCCCGAGAGCAGCTGTGGAGTCCTGCAGAGTCCTCTTGGGAAGCAGTGTGGGGCTGGGAAAGTGCATCCTCAGGAGTGTTGGCATACATTTCTCAACAGGACAGGGAAGCAGGCAGATGTTCCACGAGCTTTTAATTTATTTTATTCAGGCATCAGCCTCATGTACACAGAGATGTACATGGCTCACGACTGCTGACAACCCAAGATTTCTTAGATATAGAGCATTCTTAAAAGCTTTTCAGCCAATAGCATGCTTCTAGAGTTTACAGACAAGTGCTCTAACCAGTCACTAAAAAGCACACGTGTACCTGTTACAGACAGTACTTGCTTGTATGCTTGTAATAACAATGCACAATATTCCATTATTAAGCTTAAAACTTCAGAGTCTTTGCTAAGCACATTTTCTGCAGCTTCAATACTTCTCTGAGCCAAATCTAGGAACACTAACCCTTGTTCTAATGTCCTTGCAGTCTAGATTTTTGTATCTTCTTCTACATTCTGATTTTTGCAGCTGCAGCTGAACCTAAAAGCCTTGCTTTATTTCTGAAACCTGCTTTTCTTACTCAAACTAAAAGCCTTCTCACCTTTTACATTTCCCACAATGAGGGCTGTTTTGGAGCAGCACAGCAAAGAAAATGCTGTGGGCTGGCCCCAGCCTTGTGTACAAGCTCTTAGAACTGTGTAATACCCATTTAAATATGAGTATTCCTATGAAAAGAAATAGGGTTCAATTCAGATTCAAGGGATGTCTGGTGCCATAATTTTGTTCAGAACCTTTTTTTTTTTCCATTCCATGAATAGTAGAGTCTAATGGAGTTAGAAAAGAGTAAAAAGCTTGATTGTAATGAAAATAATTTTAATGAGTATATCAAATGAGTGCAATTAAAATCTAGATACATAAATAATACCCCATTTTAAATAAAGTGGGGTTTTTTTTCTCCAGAATACACATACTAAGGGATTTTTGTGTGGTTTTTTTTCTATACTTATTTTTAAGATTAATTGACAACCTAGGCCACTCCACAATGAGAAAAGTATAAACAATAATTTTTTTTTTTAATTTTACTAAATCTTCAGCAGTTCCTCAGTGGTCTTGTTTATCTTTCATACTGCAATTTTTTTTTTGATTAAGCGTGTTTACATTATCTTCATTAATGCTCCACCTGTTTTGGCTGGTTAATATTCACAGCAGTAAATCATCATTTCTTGATTGATAAGTGATTGAACTAATTCAGTATATTTTAGTTAGTTAGAGCTCCATTTTTACACCCAGTTGTCTATTCAAATGTGCAGGGGACTACACAGGAGAAGAGAGTGAACATGGAAATAGAAAGAAGAGATATCAATCCTTGCAGAGCCTTGCTAAAGAGGGTGGGGCAGAGCTTACAGCAAGACGAACTGTGAGTTATTGTGGATTTATATCAGTGCCCTGGGGCAGGCCACCATGGTAGGGGACACTGTCAGCCTTCTCTAGGCTCAGCTGCATAATTCAGGACAGAGGCCATGAGGATCACATTTCTTATGTGTCCTGAACCTGGAGAATTTAGTAACAGCATGAAGTGGACAAGTGAGGAAGGTTTTTGCCAGTGTCCCAAAATCTACTTTCTAAACACATTATATGGATGTGCTAATAAGTCTAACTGTCAAAATGTGATTTTCCTGTCAGAAATCCAGATTTTGAAAGGTTATAAAACAAATTAGTGGATTGCTGTATTATTTTTATCTCAATTCTCTACAGTTTACTGATTGGGTAGTGTATTGATGACGCATTATAAGAGGATGACATTGTTTCCAAAAGTTCATGGAATTGTAGACATGAGAGATGGAATGGTTTATTAGGTATATTAAGTTGGTAATGCACCCTCAAGTACAGGATTGCTGTCATGCATACAAGTTATATACTTTTTAACATTCATAAGTCAATAATCATACTCTGATCTCTACTGAAATCATACCCTGATCTTCTGCTGAAAAAGCACTTAAGCGCTAATTTGGATTGCTAAAACTAGAGATTTTTTTTTTTTTTTAAGTTGCATTGACTTGAGCCAAGGAAATAACGGTTTGAAATGCTCCCAGAGCCTCACATACCACAGCAATACAACTTCTTGTACATTACAAATGAGATAGACAAGTTTATCAGGCAGAGAGTGCAAGAGGTGATTGAGACAGTTTGGATTCAGAGACTGGTAAGAGAAAGACAAAAGAGAGAGATAAACAGAGAAAGATTTCTTTGTTTATTTGTTGGTGCATCCCATGGCCAACACGAACTGGGTGTGCAAAACAAAGGCCTGTCAGCATGGGAGGCAGAGATGCTGAGATATTGAACAGTACTGAGCTTGCTAATTTGCAGAAGAGTTGACCTATGTTGACTCTCTATAGGTATTTTTATTTCAATTCATGAAACTTTGCAGCAAATGGAAAAGGTAGAGATAGGCTGAAACTAAACTAAGGAGGAGGATGCTGAATGCTAGGTGCCATGGGAGTCTGCACTGTCCCTACTAAATAAATGTCTGCTCTCTGTGGGGAGCTCCCAAAATGAAACCTTACCCTTCTATTAACTAAAAAAAAAAAAAGAAAAAAAAAGAAACACACTGCTCATCTTCTGTTCTGAAGGATTTTATCCTTGAATACTCTAAAATCTCTTGAGTGCAAAAGAACTTCAGCTGGTTGCCTTTTCTAGTCGCACTGAACAACACCAAGTGCCTGAGGACAGCACTCCTGAGGAACAGGGAGATTTGTGCTGTAGCATTCCCTAGCAATGTTGTGCTAAGGAGCTTAGCTGGAAAACATTTCACCCAGATAGCAATTTGTCATTAAAACTGAAGTCGAGAAAGGTAAGGTTAAATGAAAAGCATTTAAGCTCTTATCAGGATAAGCAACATATTTTTCATGTTGGAAAAGCATGTTTAGACATTGAGTAACTGATGTATTTTGTTCTCATAGTGTACTGTAAATGCAGATAAACTTGATAACCAAAGATGTGTCTGCTGAATAAGAATGCAGTTTATAATTTTTCTCCTGAGGTAATGACTACCTATTCACCCTCCCCTTCCTCAGCAGCATCTATAAGACTTCTCCTCCATTCCCAGGCACAGTGACACTGCAAGCTGTTCTACTTATTATCCTTGTACTGCCAACACTGTGCCTGTTGTCTTTAATGATGTATGGCCTCACCTCAGTGGTGGTTAATCTAATGATGAACTAACTCCTTGGAGGTTACAGGCACCATTTTCTCTGTTTCTAGCAGCCAGCATCACATGGAGGTGAATATTTTGGGCTTTCCTTAATCCCCTGACGATGTGCACATTTATAGAGGGGGAAAATTATAGCTGTGACTTCAAAAACAGTGAATTCTTGGCAAGGCATCTTTGGTGTCTTCTGCACCTCGTTCACAAATTAGACAGTATTGGAATGAGAATGAATTAATTTAGGAGAGTGACAAAATCCAGGGGAGGCTCCAGGACTAAAGGTCCTCAAGTGAGAAGTAAAATCAAGACCCATCACTGCAGTATCTCACACAGAAGTCTATTGAACACCTTAACATTCAATCAACCCAAAACTTCAGATTCCAGAAGTGAAATTATTTGACTAAAGACACCTGCTCTGTAAGAAGACAGGCTGAGAGAGCTGGAGTTGTGCAGCCTGGATAAAAGACTCTGGAGAGACCTCAGAGCCCCTTCCAATACCTGAAGGAGTTACATGAAAGCTGAAGAGGGATTTTTTACAAGGCCAGGTAGGGACAGGACAATGGGGAATGGCTTCCATCTGAAAAAGAGCAGGTTTACATTGGATATAAGGAAGAAATTCTCCCCTGTGAGGGTGGGGAGGCCCTGGAACAGGTTGCCCAGAGGAGCTGTGGATCCCCTGTCCCTGGGAGTGTCCAAGGCCAGGCTGGATGGAGCTCTGAGCAGCCTGGGATAGTGGAAGGTGTTTCTGCCCATGGCAGGGGGTTGGAACAAGTGATCTTTAAGGTCTCCTCCAACCCAAACTATGCTGTGATTCTACGATTAATTACTCTTTTGGCTGAATTTGCCTGAATTTTCTGCTTTTGAATATGACTTTAATGCTTTCCTTTATCTCATCTCTGTCTGTTACAGACTTTCTAATCTGTAATTATACTAGAGATGCATAACTATATTTCAAATATTCCAAACCATACCAGAAGTGCAAATATTTTGAAACGGAAATTTTATAATTCTTCCATTTTAAATTTAATAAGACTACTTAGATTATATATTAATAAATTTAATGCCAGATTAAAGTCATGTTGGTCCAAATGCCTCACCCAGTGCTATCTGGTGAACATTCACTTGTGGTTTGTAATGTCTATGGGCTTCACAGAAGTTTATCTATATATATTTTTTAAATAAGGCTTATATTTAAGAATTTCGCAGTTAAGTCATGCACATTTTATAAATAGCAAAAATTAGATAGAAATAATGAAACTATTTTTCTGAGGTGTTTTCTCAGATGTAGCTACCAGTTCTTTCCTCCGACACTTTTTAAGACTGGCCTGTTTTAGTACCTCTGCTCTTAATTGAATTTCTTGACTGTTTTCATGCTTCCATTTCCCCCTTGATCCCAATGCAAAACATGAAACTTTCAGGTGGAGATTTAAGATGGGATTTTTTTTTTTAACAGCAGAGCAGGATTGTGTTTTAGATTAAGATTAATTGAATAAATTATCCTATTTTAATTGCATATTATGCTAAGGGGATTTTGTTTGCATAAATCAAATAAGGACTACAACAATGTGGTTTAAACCCTCCAGAAATCTGATGAAGACAGCAGTATGTTATGCAGTTTATTTCTAATTGAATGGTTTAGAAAAGCACTTCAATTCTCATTCTCTAATAACCTGATCAAGGAGGTCAGGAAGCGACAAGACAGAATGTAGAGCATGTACTGAGCTGAGTAAATAGGGAGTGAGCAATTTCAATCCACAGTGTTACAGTGCTGATGTTTCCTATATTCCCACAACAAGCTCAGACAAGGAAAGTTGTAAAATCATATCCTTTTTAGGTTTACTATAGTTTATGCCTCCCAAAGACCATTGTGATAGTAGGTTCAGTCAGACAAGGCAGAAGTCCTGAAATAAATCATTTATTTCTCAGCATGGTACAAACAGAGTCCCTGCAAGAGCTGAGAAAAGAAAGGCTGCTGTAACAGCATGGGATACAATGCAGAGGTCCCTACACGTCTCTAAGGTGCACCCAGGTTTGCAGAAAACATTTTATCCCTTATCAGACAGCTACTGAAGAAGCAGATCCTGGGGGTTTTTATCTTGCCTGTAGTGATCCCTTAGACCTCCAGCACCAGGAAAGCCTTTTCTTCTTTCCCGAAGTAAACATCCAGAAATCAATACTGGTTTTTGCAACTCTTCATAGGAGATACTTAAACAAAATCTGTTCTGCCTTGAACCTAAGTATTTACTCTGTGTTGTGGACTACATGGAAGAAACCTCCAGAGGACTCTTTAGTTTGAATGTATTTAAAAGGAACAGATGCAATCTGACTGCAAGCAATTGATCCCCAAAACTGGGTTATAAATACTTTAATACTTCTCAGTGATATGAGCAGTATGACCTTTCCAGATTAATGTGTTCTTGTCTTTGCAAACAGCCCTATTTATGGCCGACCCAATTACTTAGGAGTTCATTAATCTGAGATGTAAATTGTTAGCTGGGGAAGTTTAGAGTTTTCTTTAGAGTCAGCTATGCTTCTCTATTATTTTGGAAAAATATAATCAGACTTCCTGGGATCGATGTACAGCTGATTTAGATTTACAATTAGAACAGGGATTCTGTTGGTGCTGGCGAAGGTAAATGATGGACAAAGAGGAATAAAAAGCCCAGGAGCATTTTCAGCACTTATTGCTGGAGTTGTCTCAATCTCATAATTTCCCAGCCTGAAAACTGGGAACAATTCAAAGGACAGGCCTCACCGGATATCTTCTCCTGAATTACAGACCCAAGCCCTAACACAAAGGCAAGAATTAGCTGGTTTTACAGGGAGGGAGGAAGTCTGAAACACCACAGCAGTGCAGGCAAGGACAGGGCCCTTAATGGCCCCACTCCAGAATCCATTCTTCCTCTCACCCTTTCGATTTTGTACTAAGGAAACCCCAGCCTTAACTCTCTCTCTGCATTTCTCCTGCGGTAGGAGATCACAGTGTCCCAGGACAGACCAAGGTGCTGACTCCAGAGAGACAAAGCTCTCAGGATTGCTTGAAAAGGCTAGCAAAGCACACTGATGTTAAGGAAGGTGTTAAATTGCTGATTATACTAAACATTTACTGTAAAACAACCACCTCCTCTTAGCTGTCATTCTTTTAAAGTAGGAAGATTCTCAATTCTCTTATCTACTGTTTTCTGTATGGTTCAGTTACATTTTAGGTACATTATAGGGAGGAAACTCTGAAAAGTATTTTCTTTTGAAACTTTATAGTGAGGCATAAATTATTTTAATAGCACTTCATATAATTCTGTTATATTAATTCTTAATTATCTTTAAATGTCTAAACAGTCTTGACTCACTAAAAATGTGCAGAGAAGAAACTCAAAAAAACTGTGATGCAGATCCTCTCTATAATTTTTAGATTGAGTACATCAAAAGCCTTATATTTTGTATTAGTTTATTTAGTTAGTATTATTAATTGGTTTATTAGTATTTGTATTACTTGTATTTTATTGAAGTTTATTCAGCTCCTTATATAAAATATAGAATAAAGCTACTGGTCCCAGGATCACTTTCACAATAAATGTATTTTCCCTGAAGACAATTGCAGCTGTGTTCAGAACCTGAGTTCTGACCCCAAAGGAAAATATAATCCATGTGCAAATAGACTAAAAGACACTCTAGAACAATATGCACCCCAAATACCATCACAAGTGGTTCCTGCAATGGGTCAGGCTGTGCACAGAGAGCTTTGAGGCTTTTTGCTAAAGCAATAACTGGTTCTGTCAGACACATCTTTTGACAGTCATGATGTTCCTACTTTGTCTTGATTCAGGACAGCATTGCTCCAGTGGATACAAAACATGACAAAGGATTTTAACAAGTTGCAGATTAAAATACTTTTAAATTAAAATTTAGTGTGGAGAGGATTAAAATTGCAAGCTAGAAATAGGAGAGAGATCAGGGCATATTTAACAACACATCTTTAAAACCCAGCCTTATATAATGCTGGCCTGCCACAAGCTCTTTGTGAGCAGTGACATTTTAAGAAAAGCTTCTGTCCATTTCTTTTCCCATTTACCCTGCAGAATGCTTGCTTTTCCCTGTGCCCTTTTCAAGCAGGCTGTCATTAATAAATTAAGGGGAAACAGTGAAAATGCAGAGTAGAAAAATGAAACAAGTTTGTAAAAGTGCTAAAAAACCTTATCTCATGAGTCATAGGTCCTGATGAAAAATTTCTGGCATTTGTTGCTGAGCTGCTATGGTCTGAAAGTGAATATTTTACCTCAGTGCCAGGTGGAAGGCTGACACTAATTATTTAGGTATGCATTCAAATGTGGATACAACTTTATTCAACCAGATATCTCCAGGAATATTGACCATCCAGCTCATAGATATTTGGTACCCTGGCAGTACAATAAGTGTCAGGGAGAAATATTGCTGGCATTGTATTCTCCTGGATACTGCTGGAGAGGGATAAAAACCCTCCCCAAAAGTGACATTTCATATAATTTTGCTTATATTAATTCTTAATGGTCTTAAAATGTCTAAACAATCTTAACTAACTAAAAATATGTGGAGAGGAGAAAATGTGCTCCTCAGGACTTTCCAGTTTACCACCTGAAATGTGTTGCTGGAGATTGTCCCAACCTAATGTCACTGTAAAAGTGACAACCACAGCTGTAACAGCTGTACAGGTGGAATGAACTGTGCATGTTGATGCTGTGAGGATAGCAAAAGATCTGTTTGTCCCTCCTTGGATTTCCATGAAATTTCCTTCCTGAATTCTGCATCTGACTCACTTTGAAACCCTTTAGGTTACTAAATAGATTAAGGCAGAGGTTTATAGGAACTTCTGAAGTTTGGAAGAGTGGCTAAATAAGCAAGAAATTCCTCCCTGTGGGAGAATGACCTCTCTTCTCTTAGCCTTACAATTCTGTCCCTGGGCCTGTGCAATCCTGTCAAAGTGCTAAACCAAGATTATTTAGGGAAAGATGAATGAGAAAAGCAAGAAGAGAAGCAAAGAATAAGAAATTGCAAAGACAAATAAACCTGAAACACATTTTAGAAAATCTTCCCACATTAGGAAGTTCTGTAAATGAAACCCCACCCCTTCCCCAAAATTTATTTTAAACAGTAGGACTATTCAAGGAGTAAGTTTTGTCTCAAACCTAGAAATGTTGATTCACATCTGGCCCTCAGCAAAAATGAAAATCTGTTAGTATCTTCCAGAATTCCTCTCAAGCAATCATTCAGATAGCATTTATTTCTAGGAAATGTTTCTTGCATCCTGCTATATACTTTCACATTGCTGAAAAAGAGATTTGAGTTGATAGAGACAGCAATACAAGTTATTTTAGTAGTAATATAAAAAAAAATTAGATGTTCCTGAGTGGCTATAGTTTGAGAAAACCATTGCTTTTATGGAATATTCCTTCCTGTTTGAAGTTTGCATGTGATTTGGAAATGCCTTATTTGGCTTTACACGTAGCACTGCTGGTGTTTGCACAACTGTTAAGAATTACAACTAACAATTCCTTCCAATTACGAGTTGATAAAAGAAAGCCTCTGTGTTATAAATCATATATTGTTTTTAGAAAATCAGTGAGAGTTTTGTCATTGGGCACGTTAGAAGTTCAGCATGTTCCTACAGGAATATTATGATGAAGGTGATGAAGTTTCTGGAGGCAATCAATTAGCAAGGCCCTGCTTGAGCTGGGGTGGTTGGACAGGAAGATCTCCACAGATCCCTTCCACCCTCAGCCATTCTGTGATTCTGTGAAGTGTGAGACATCGAAAAGGAAAATTTAAGTTATGGTAGCCAACACTGATGGCAAATAGATTACTACAATTTTGAAGAAAAACGTCTCCCTTCAATTCAAATATTGTCAATGTCAAAGGTTTAGAGTTTAAGCAGCCTTCAGATACTGTAGGCTTGCAAAGTGTAGGGATGTTTGAAAAGACAGTAAAATCCTTAAATATTACATTCTGGAGGTAGATTTGCACCAGTATAAATCATGTCATTTGACTTAATTATACAGAAAGAGTGCTTACTGTTATTATCTGATTATTAACCCCTATGTGAGTTATTTACATCTCAGTCTTGATTAATCATCATAATGATTACCTGCCTGTTGTGGTAATAATTAAGTAGAAAATCCAGCAACAAAATAATGAGGTTTTTAATATTCTTTTTAGGTCGGACATAATGAGCACAGAGTGTAATAGTGGGTGTCAAACATAAGGCAAATTAGATTAAATTTTAAGAGGCCTTTTTTTATTTCACTTACAGATATTTACTTTTTGTCAACAGAAAGCTAAAAATGTTTAGGAGCCAAAAAAACTAAATAAAATAAAAAGCCTTTATCTAGTTCATGATACTTCCTGACGTGCAAGGAGAGGAAGAGTCTGTATACACCTGGTCCACACTCATGTCAGCATTCCCACAGATGCTGGGTGCTGCAGGCTGCCCAGCTGGCCCTCAGAGGTGTCACCCTCCATTCCCACTCCTGGCACTGCAGCAGTTTCCACCAACTGGTGAGTAATATGAGAAAAATTTGAAAATCAATTGAATTCTTCATCACCAGAAGTTATGGCTATCTAATGTTTAGTCCAATGTGGAATATACTCTCAGCCTAGTGCCAGAGTAATGTCATGTGAGGCTGATCCAACAGGGTTATCTCCATAGGGCACTGAGAGAAGTTTGCTGACTGTGGGCATTGGAAATGAGATTCAATAATGCTCTAGGAAATTTACTGCAAGGTGCTAATATTGCAAATGTGTTAGTGTACAGCATATGGCTCTGATCTGAAAATCCTGAAGCATGAGCTCATTTCCATTGAGTGGTCCTGTGGGACGAACATCTTAAATTCATCTGGAATTCTGCAGCTGGTGTACATTTTGGAGGATTACTTGTAAGTGTTCGTTTTGCCAGCATATTAAACTACTGTTGCATCACATTAATTTTTCTGCTCTTAATTGCAAATTAAGAATTTTTTCATTACAATTTCTTAGTATACTCTGCTCTCTTCTCAGTGTTGACCTCACGATGAACAAATAATAGCCCACAGGAGATAAAGCCATGGACTGGATGAAACAGTAGCCTTTAGAAGAACAGATTGCTTTTAGAGATTTCATTGGTTTTCTCTGAGCTTCCTTGATTTTGTTTAGAGTTAATTATCTGCTCTCCATCTGAAGACAACTGAAAGCAACACCTTGAAGCCACATTACAAATATGTACGGAAAGATCTTATCTCCCTTGATAATGAGGTGCCCTGATAGAACATCTGAAGTATGTTGGCATTATTTGCTTCATTCTCATAAAGGAATCTTGTATGTACATGGCTTTGTGTGCTGTGAGAACTCTTTTCTGATTGTCTAATTAAACCATACCTCGTTATTTCTCTCAGTGTTTCAAACATATTTGCACAGTTTAATTATATTTTTTGTTTAAAATCCCTTATTATTCTTGGTTAGTTCAGGCTCACAAAGTATGGTAGGACACACGTGCTGATGTAGGTATTTTCTGTAGGTATTTTCTCTGTATAGGAAAAACAAACCCAAACAAGTTGTTGATGACATCACATTTCATAAGATTAAAAAATCAAAATCTTCTTTGTTTCATTAGAATATCTTCAAGAAGGATGGATCTTAGTGGGATGCTACAAAGCTGTCTGTGGATAAAGAATAAAGCTTAGTACACTTTGATTTTGTTCTGACCTCTTTGAAACATTGCTTGTGATCATTTTCCAACTCTGCTCTCAAACCTCTCTTTCATCAGCTCTCTGAATGCTACATGGAGCACTCAGAAAGTTCCATACCACTTCTCCCCTGAGGCCTTTCTCATCTGGTTTTGCTCTTTGCCTTTTTCTGTAATTACATTTGTGTATTAAAGCTTACTATGTTTTATTTCTCTACGGATAGATGTTTGGGGATGGTTTTTGTTTTTAATATAGAATATATTGAAGACCTTGAATCTGCAATAAATTGCATAGTGAATACATGGTGTGGCCTGTCCAGAGGTTATTGCATGGTGAAGGCCAAAACAGGAAACAGATTTTATGTGTATGTTAAGGAATATGCAGCAGCAGCTTATAATAAAATTCTCTGATTCTTCAAATGCTCATGTGTATTTAACTCCACAGCCGTGAGTAATTCATTGACAGTAATGGAACTACTTTTGTCCACCTCTCATAAAGTGTTTGCTTATACAGGAATGAAAGTTTATGGCCTCAGTCACAGTAGAGCTCCTTAGAGGAATATTTTTACTTGCCTTTCCTCTTAGTGCAGTGAACCTTGCATAAGCCCTAGATTTGAGGAACTGTCTAAACAAAAGGGAATTGTGTCTTCCCCTTTCAGTGGATACAGTGGTTTACAAGAAAGATATGTTAAACTTTCTATTATATTTTTAAGCAAAGTAGAAATGCTTTTCTCAGTGAATAAAAAGTGCTGGTGTTTTGCTCTAAGGATGGGCTTAAAAGAGGTCGTTCTATATGCTGCATGAATGGTTGGAGGATGGGGGAGAGACAAGAGTAATAAATTTATTTCTTAATCCTATTTATTTTAAAATATTGTTAAGCATGAAAATGTTTGCAGAGAAGATTAAACTTCACCAAATCTTGGGTAGATTGAAATGAAGTTAAGTTTAATGTCTGAAATTATCTTTTGAATACTTTCTTCTTTTTTAAGTATTGCTCTCTCAGCTAAATATAGTTCTGATTTTTACATTTTTATAGACCTTGTGAGTTCCCTGTAGGCACATTGTCTCTCTTCAGTGATTTATATAGTTTGAATTATAGGGGATGATAAGCATTTGCTGTTCAATAGTGTAGTTAATACTCAGCCCCCCCGGGTAACAGAGCAGTGAAGCATTTACTACTCAGTGGTAGTTCTGCAACAATCAGCAGCAGTGCGGCTCTATCACAGTAAATTTATATCAGTACACTTCAACCTCGGGGAGCTGAACATTCACTCAGCATTGCCCAGGGAAAACAATTAGGATGGACATTTTCCAGTCTTTTTGGGTGGCACAGCAGGAGGAGTTTACTGTTGCAGCTGGATCAGAAACAGGAACCACTTATGTGCAACATGAAAATTGTCCAACTTTTATTTTCTCTCCTTTTTTTTTCCTTTCCAGCAGAAAAAGTAAATAAATTCTTGGGCTAGGAGGCTTTTGGAAAGCTGAAAGTTAAAAAAAGTTTCTGTCCTGGCAGAGCCACTGCCATTCTGGTGAGATGCCAGAGAGTCTGGGAGGGCTCCGAGCCCTTCCCTCCTGTGCTTAGGAGGAACCTCCTCTGTAGGGTGCTGAACTTTCAGGCACTGTGGCTGTACAACACTTCTGTTCCTGTGATTGTGATGAGAAAATAGCAAGGACTGAATCAGCCAAGCAATAATAGCATTTCTCTTCCAGGTTATTTTTCTTCAATAGCCCTGAAAGCATTTTATAAAGGAAGCCAATATCATCAGGGTGGAGGAGTCCAAGTAGTGTTCTCCTCTATCATTCTGGTTGCAGGACATGGTGAGAGGAAAAGCATGAAATGCCATAAGATCAGTATCTGTCGCTGAACCTGGTGGCACTGGTAGAATCTGGGGTTTTTTTGATTATGGGTCAGTTTACACAACACCAGGCCTGCTGGCAACAGGTGGGGTACACCTGTCTAGAATGGGGAAAAGGAGTTAGCAGGATTCACTGAAAGAGATTAAACTAAGAGAAGACTTAAAGGGAAGGACTTTAAGGGAAGGACTTAAAAGGAAGTCCTGGGAGACTAGGAACAGTGATCATCCCCCTGTATACTTGGCACTGGCATATCCTGAGTTTTGTGTTCGGTCTCGGGACTCTCATTTGAAGAATCGCATTAAGTTGCTGGAGAGTGTCCAGAGAAGGACAACAAAGGTGGTGAAAGGTCTAGAGAACAAGACTTATGAGGAGCAATGAAGGGATTTGGGGCTGTTTAGTCTGGAGACAAGGAGACTTGAGGGAGAAAGGACATTGTAGCAAGTTGAAGGTCGACCTCTTCTCCCAGGTGCACGTAATAGGTAAGAGAAAATGGCCTCAAGTTGCACCAGATGGTTTTAGATTGCATATTAGGAAAGTCTTTATCCCCCAAAAGTGTTGTCAAGCACTGGAACAAGTCCTCAGGGAAGTAGCTGAGTCACCATTCCTGGAGGTATTTAAAAGCCATGTAGCTGTGGTGCTTGGGGACATGATTTAGTGGTGAACTTGGCAGTGTTCAGTTAACAGCCAGACTTGATGATCTTTTCCAACCTAAACCTAAATTCTGTGATTCTATCTTTGTATGAAAGATGTTGAAACCAAAGCAGAAGGAGGCCCCAGGCAATAGCCACAGCCCTTCAGCAAGCCTGTGACAAAGTAAAAATAAAGCTGATGTTCCCAGGGTGTCTTGCTTAATCCTGTGGCTGCTTCAGTCAACACTGCCCTCTCTGAAATGCAGCTGGAAGCCTCAGGCTGAAGTACAGCCAGCATCAAGAATAAGGGCTGACAAAGTTAATTTTTCTCTTGTAAATTATAAAAGATGAGGCAGATATAAAAGAGGGGGAGAAGAAACTGCAGCAGGCAAGATGAGTTTCAGCCTAGAAAACAGTGGGAAAGTGTGAAGTGGGATTTCTGCAAAGAGGGATTTCTGTGAAGCGGGATTGTAAGTGCTCCAACCCCACAGATGCTGTTGAGATTGTGAGAAAAGATGATTGCAGTGAACTGAAGAGGTGTGAACTCTGCTTTGGTGACAGGAAATCTACAAATAATGACCCTTACACCTCTTCTGCATTTTTAAGCCTGACTGGTTGTAGAGACCCAGCAAGCATAAATATAGGCTTGCTTAAGAGCATCTCTCAGGGCCCTCAGATCACAACATTAAACATCTGCCAGCATCTCCCTGCAGCAGAGAGCCTGAACAGGCTGTCGGCAGGAAGGCTTCAAGCTGAGAGGGCAAGTCAGGTTTCCAGAAAATGTCTGTGTTATTCTTTGTGCTTGCCTGCCTGCTGCAGGGTGGAAACAGCGTAAGGACATTGTGAAGAGCCTCAGAAAGGGTAATGTTGACTTGCAAGTGGAGAAGATTGAGGAAAAAAGCGTGGGTTTTGTTAAAGTCATGGCAACAGAACTGCTGACACCCTCTGGCAATGGAGAGAATGTGAATAATTAAAAAGAATACTGATGGCATTAGAATTGGGACTGTTTTGAAATCAGCATAAAAATTAGGACATGCAAAATTTTCAAAGAACAGGAAGCTGTTGAATAATGGGAGAAAAAATTAAATGTAAATGGCTAATTGGCCAAAAATCCTGAGAAGATCCCAGATGAGCTGTTCCAGTCAGTGCTCAGATGGACATGGCTCTCTCCTTGCTGTCAGCAGGCATAAGCATCATTCACCCACAGCCTGAATCTGACCTTAAAGCATGGACACTGATAACAAAGAGAGGAGGACCTCCAACTTAAAACCTGGCATGAATCCTACAGAACTGACAAAGATAAATCTTATCCAGTTAAACAGTGTGGCCTGTTTGGTCACTCTAGTCAAGGAAATCAAAATTATATTCCAGTCCTAGAAGGGAGTTTAAAACTGTGAAATGGAAAAAGAAATGAACTATGAATGAAATCAAAGACAAAAATGAAAAGGTCACACTTAGAGTCAAAGAGAAGATGAAGGGGCACTAAAAGAATAGCAAACGAGCTTACTGTGAGGCAGAAGAATAATTTCAGCAGCTTCAGGATTCGGTAAACGACCCATTCCTTCACCTCAAGCTATAAAAGACAAGTCTCTTGGGGAGAGGGGTAGTAATATTTGAATGATTTCAGTAGTAATATCAGAAGGAAGTTGAGAATAACGAAGGACTCATTGAATCAGGATTCAGAATTTGTGGTGTCAGAAATAGGAGAGGAACAGCTGTGGGAGATACAGTATTAATGCTGTAAATCTCAATGCACATGTAGGTAATACAAAGAATCTGTACCACTTTACCTCTGATAAAGCATTTACTGCTGTTACCTCCATCCTCTTCCCTGCATCAGAGTGTGCCTAAGGCAAGAGGAGTGAGTCGAGGCATAATGTGGAGTTACACAATGCAAATAAAGGCAAGGGTGCCTCACAGAATATCTATTATAACTGATAGTGTGTATGATTGAAAGAGTGGATGTCTTCAATTGAGAGGAAAAAGATATTTCTTTGAACTCTCTGGAACTGAAAGAAATCACAGATTCAGTCAGAATGGTACTATACCAGACCACTTTTATATGCTCTTTCCAGAGCAGAGTCACGTATGGAAACAATTTTTGATAGCGTGCTGTAAAATATATTCCAGGGAATATTCCCATATTGGCAGAGATTGAACTAGACAGTTTAATAAGTCTTCCATCCCTAATTTCTCTCTGCTTGTGATTCTTAAGGCTGAAGCCACATAATTTTATGTTCTCTATAGTTTTTGAGTCATCCAATATCTACTGATTTATAGCTTGACTTGTGTATAACAAACTCCAGGTTGCTTGAGGAGGAAAGACACCTTAATCACAATAGAAGGTTTCAGACACCTCATTGCCAACTCCAGACCCTTGTTTTATTTATTTATTTGGTCTGTGGGATGAAATATACCATAAGAAATATCTACACGTTGACCAGCGTCACCTAAGGTCTTTATTAAATCCTCAGGTTAACAAAGCTCAGAGAAGTAAATGTGATATGAAAGTACAGGACAAGATAAAAAGAAATTAGATTGGGGAAGACCACCCTCATTTTTTAAGCTTGAGTGTTGGGAAGAGGTGGTGTAACATCATCAAATAATATATATATTCTGTGTAGCTACCAGGGACTGTGCACACTGCACAGCCTTTTGTGGGCAATATGTAACTTTTGGAGGTGTGCAATATTTCACATAATGTGGATCTAGAAAAGACAACCTGTTTCTTCAGAGCATCTCTGGGTTTCACATCTCTATCAGGTACTGCTGGCAAGGTAAATCTTTGACAAAAAATCTGACACCTGAAACCCAATCTTGGGAGTAGCTGTTATGGAAGAGAGAGGTGTTTGGTCTCACCTTACTGCAGAAATCTAAATGTTAAAATGAGAGGAATCACTTTCTGGAGGTACTGCTGTCTCTGCTGACTGTCCAACTCCTATAACACAGAGACACAGGCACTTCCAGAGTTCACTTTATCCCACGTGTCTCTCGTTAGAGGAATGAATTCAAATCACTAAAAGTAAACTTAAACTTCACCTTCCAGTACATCCAGTCTGATGGGATAAATTTCAACCAACAAATGGAATACTTCTGACTTTTTTTTCTTTTAATAATCTGTCAGGTGAGACTGTCCACTGTTTTGTTCATGAACACTTCACTCAAAACAATTGTGAAATGTTAAGAGGTGAAGAAATTGGGAATGGAGGTGTATGTGATTATAAAAATATCATACCAAAAGTAGTAAGGTAAATGCTACCTGCTTCAAACTGTATTCATTGTCACACTGAATGCTACATTTTCCAAATGATAGTAAGTGAAGGAGGATGTGAATTGCAATTAAAGAAATATTCATTCATACACAACATTTTTGTACTCAGAAGGGAGGGAGTGAGAAGGAGGCGGAATAAGAAACCAAATAATGTATTTGTGTGTAATATTCCTGATCATTAGGTAATTTTCTATTTTTAGTAGGATTTAAAATAGTATGAGGACTGATTATGAATCAGTAAATCATAATTAATTATAAATCATTTTTAACTCCAGATGTAATTTCAGGTTTGGGGAGGGCTCTTGTTTGAATAACTAGGATTTGAATTTTTATATTCAAGACATGTTTGTATCATCTAGGATTCTAGCAGGAAGTCTGTTTCACTATAAATGTGTCAAACTCGAGCATGATTGTGTTGGCTCCTCGTGAAGTGGATATGCAAAAAACAAGTGACTGGAAATATCACCCATATTGATTTTTCTATCAGCAAGAGCTTGCTGGGTCTGTCTTAATAATACAGCTAAATCTGAAACAGGATAATTAAACATATCTATGATAGGGTAATCCTGTGAAATAGAGAACACCGAAACTCTGCTTTAGCAAAACAGTGAACAATTTCTTTTAAGACTGTGTTTATATCTGGAACATTCCTAAACACAGTCATTGTGGGGGCTGACAGCAGTGACTGCCTAAAACAACCTCCCTGAGGTGTGTGGGAAGCCCACACTGAGTGGGCTTTGGATCAGTTTCAGTTAAAATTAGTTTTGGAATATCCAGATGAGAAGTGCTAAAACAGCTGAGTTAGAATTTGAGAAATTAGGTGTACATCCATTTATGTTCAGCCAGGCTGATGTGCAGCTGCCACAAGCAGGCTCCTGAGGCCTTCAGTGCCCAAGTGTGACCTGGTGAACTGCTCTTACAAACGCCTCAGACAAGAACGAACATTATTTATTGAAAAAAGACTACTTCAGACATGTGACAATAATGTTATGGGCCAATGTTGAAGTGGGTCTGTGATCTGTATTTCCTTTTTCTAGAATAACAGAGCAAAATTTGAAGCCACACATTAGAATAAAGTATAAGTTCAATGACTTGGTGGGAAATGAGAAAGGTAATTCATTTGTACTTGCAGATTATGTCTTTAATTCATTTGTACTTGCAGATTATGTCTTTACCTTTAGCACAATGCAATGGCACAACTGTGCTGTAGACTTGACTTTGTTCAAGGTAATTTGATATTGACCAGCCTTCAGGTGTAATGCTAAAACAATCAAACTGATCAAATGTAATTCTACACAGATATGGATTTTCAGACACATTATTTCTATGAGAAATCATCACATCGCAGAGGAAGAAAGCAGACTGGCCAAAATATTTATCATGCTTAGTTTCTTTTTCTCACTTCTGATATATTTGTACTGAGTTTTATTTTTAACATTGGAGAACAGCTAAGAAACGTGGTTATTTCAGAGATTCCATGAAGATTTTTTTTTATTTGAAATCCTCCTAAATGCACTAATAATATGAACAAAGACCTTAAAATAGGTCTTTGAAAAAGATGCAACAGTTGAAGTCTTAAATTCAGCTAGTTACTCCAACCTATCTCTGAAATTCAGTATGTTCTTTAATTCAGTGGAGAGGGTTCTCACTCGCTTTAATGAAGAGAGTGTTTATGCCCTGCCAGAACTCACATTTATAAATGAGACACATGCACCTGTCTTATTCTGTTATAGTGCTGGCAACCATGTCCCATTCCAGTGCAGCACCAGCTTTTCTGGGGCTTTCTGAATCCATGTACCATTTGCAGCTCATCAAGCCCATGACAACATAAGATTATTTACACTTTCATTCTTAATGTTATTGTTTCTACTGTGACAGTAACACTGGGCCAAGGTGTATTGACATCCCGAAAATTTGTTTGATCTTTGACCAGTATGATCTTTGACCAGTATGATTTGTGTTGCATTTCTACAACCAGGCACATTTAGAAAGATAATTTATTTATTGAAAAGGTATGAAGGTCTTATCTACACTATTTTTTTCCTGCATCCTAAATATCTTAATTTAAAAACTTTTTTTTTGTCTTGAAAAACAAAAAGTGTTCTTTAATAGGGAAACAGATGTTCTCAAGAGTCATGCAATTAAATCTTGGGGGGTACAAGAGTCATGCAATTGAAACTTGGATAGTGATTTACCTTAATACTTAAAGGAATTTAGAATTATAGGCTTCTCTCTCAAGTTCAATATATAAGTAGAGGTAATCAGTGTGATTGCTTAAAATAACCCTTTTTCAGTGGGAGTTGCAGCATCCTCCAAAATTCATCAAGATATGGACGATTATTGCTCAGCCAAATCATCATCATGGTCTTTTAGACAATTAAAGGCATTAAATCTTCACATATTAGATTCTGACTAACATAGTCTTGGGCAAGATTTTTATATGAAGAATATAAAAGATGTTAATTAATAAATCCAAGTGCAAACTCATTAGCTTAAGACTGTATAGCAGAAACATGGAAACAGTTATGTTTTTCCTCTTAGGATGACAACTTCACAATTATAAACAGAGCTTGGAAAGACTCTCTTAGCAGGCACTTCTTTCAGATGAGCTAATTAAGAATGTTCTGTTTATTTTTGCGTGCACCCAAGTGAACAGTACTATTATGGCAGGAGGAATTAGATAATTTTAAAATTCCAGTCACAGTTAGTTCAAGTGGCTAAGTTTAATTTCGAGACTGGTTCAAACTCAGGTTGGACACATTTTCTTCAGTATAGTTTTAGAAGATAATAAAAATGCAAACAGCTCCCCAGTGTAAGTCATATCACCTAGAGGAGGAATTCAGATGTCCTGATTAAATTAAAAGTGCTGACTTAGAAAAAACCAGAAACCATAAAGATACAGTTAAATGCTTAATAAAAGATTTAGAACCCACGGAATGCTCTTGTCCACTATTCAAGAGTAAGAATTGAAGTATTTTCTGTGCAGCATTTACACTTGCTGCAGCACTATGTCTTTTGTTATTAAATACATATATATATATATACCCATCAAAGCAATCCCACTGGTTACACTGGTGCTTCATTTGGTCATGATGCTTTGTCATCTGACAAGAATTGATTGATGTCAATGAAAAAACCTCAACAGTAATCCCTGCTGATGCATTCGTCTGTTCTGGAGCTAAAAATAAACACATGCAAATATTTCTGCTGAGAATAATTATTTTTATGCTACCTTGTGAGTAATAATATTAACCATAAAGTAGTACAGCTGCAGATGTAGCCCTGAACACATAAAATTTTACAGCAGCCTTTTCCATTGTAATATTAAGGGTCAAACTGCTGTTGAGTCAGGAAAATACAACAATGCAAAATATAGGAATCCTTACTCCCTCTATGAAAAGAGTTAGAGTTAAGTAAGGTTTTGTAATTAGCAAAACACCTCTAGCTGAATTACCAGATATATTGTGCATATGTACATGGTACCTTATGGAAAGAGAAAGCAATGTGCTTGGTCATACCAGGGAATGTGTCAAAAAAACACATGGCACTTGAGTAGCTAAATTGCTTTACTTTTGCCTAATATAATAATGTTCCTTTACTTGTTCTTGTTTATTATCATAATGTATGTCAGTGACATGAAGTCACTGATTCATAGAAAACAATATTGAAATTTGCTTGTTGTCCTAGTGAAGGAAAGGATGGAATCTCTTTATTCTGAATTTAGTGTTCAAAATTCTACTTCATTCACAATACTTTTAAGCAGCTTTAATTTTGTTGTTTTGGCTGTTTGGTTTTCTAGGTTTTTGTTTAATTGAGAAAGAAAGTATATTGACTAGCTTGAAGGTTTAATATGCTCACATGCACTTTTTATGACTTAGTCGTTAGGAAAAACCTGCTTTTTAAACCCTGTTACTTGATGCAAGTCTATTGTTTTTTACAGTCCTTTGAGTACAAGAAATTTAAATGCCTTGCTGACAAGCTAGTAAAAAAGTACTTTTGCAATCATTTAGTAGCTATAGAAAATATCTTATCTGAATCAGCTTCTTGAAATCTAAGCAATAAAATTTGGCTGGTTTTGTTCTGAGACAATCAGTTTTTGAGCAGTGTAGATGTTAATGGGATTCCCATCTTTCTTGTCCCTTGCTCTGTCTCTTGGTGTGTGTTTGTCTGTGTTCTCCTGCTTTTCAACCAATTGACTTGTTTAAACTGAGGTCTAACAGGTGTTTGTGCAAGCTCTTACTACAAATTTAAGAAAATATATAGCCAGTTAGAAGAGGGAGATGTACTGTACCTTCTCAAACACATGCTATGCTTTAGGGAAGACAAAGTCATATTTTTTTCTATGCAAAAGAAAAATAATCTGTCACATTGTCCTTCCCATCTGACCCAACTAACAGGGTCAGGTAAATTCTCTGAATTCACTTCCCATGCAATTTTTCCAGAATCATTGCTGCTTTGGGCTGAAATTAAATGAAATTGCCAAGGCTGCTGTTCTGATCACAACATTTATTTAAATCAAGAAGAATGTTTTCCTGGGGCTTCCTCGTATTCCAGAAAAATTCCATGAACTATCTTTAGGGGAAAAAGATTTCTCTTCCTACCTAGTGAATGAAAATTTGTCTACTAGAAGTTGTCTCTTGTTTCCCTGATAAAACAAAAGCCAAATAAAACAAAATGTCGGCAGGTGAAATGGAAATGTAGTGCAGTGATGTTTTCAGTGCATTAATACCTAAGGAGTTATGCAAGGAATCACTCACTATCATGTGGAGAGAGGACAGCATGATGACGGTAAATCATGTATGTGTATGACAGGTACTATTTTAAGCTGAGAAATGCTTGTTTCTCCTTTAGTAAAACAACTTATTGCGCAGAGAAGGAGGTTTTACATCACTTCATGTTGAACATTTTTTTCCTTTCTTGAATTCAACTATTCTACTAAAGTAAGAATTTTGGTGTCAAGAAGGCATGTAAGCCTTAGCAGGAGGCTGAAGGCCTAAATCATCCTGTGTTTCCAAAATTGTAAAACTTTAATGACTTGACCAGAAAAAGTCATATCAGAATAAATAAACTTCCTAAATAGGGAAACCTGCTTACAAATTTAGTGCAATTGAAAGAGAGTAATTTATATTATTGTAACTGGAATTGTCTAACACAAATTCCTGAGTACAACAAAATTTCAGGGTGTTTTGCTTTCAGGTTCTTGTACATTTCTTGGGAAAGTGGTGAGCTAAGCCAAAGCTGGCTATGGGAAGAGAGAGAACTCAAAATCTGAATTTGTTTCACTAAAACAAACAAACAAACAAAAAATCAACATTTAAATTATTCTGAAAGCAGAAAGCCATAGGGAGTTCTGGTGTGGATTACAAGGTGTAACACAGACTTGTGTGGGTTGAGCTGGTTGACAACAAACTTAAAAGTTGACCATAAATGCTGCTGGTCATGTGTGTTAGTTCTCCCTGTGCAGGAGAAACAGTTATCCTTATGTTTAGCTACAAGGCTGTTTAAAGAAATATTAGAAACTGAGTAGAAAATGAGTCACTGGAATGCTCCATTTGAAGTTTTCTCTAAACAATTTTTTGTGTGCCAACTTCTTTATGAACAATTTCCTATATTTCTGCTGTGATCAAACTAAATGTCAGAAGTTAATATCTATTCTTCAGACTTTATCCCAGATCCTTGTTTGGCAAATCCAAAATATGTGTGGGTATCAGAGAAGTACTGCAGGTTTGTTAGGGCTTGACAACAGATCAAAAATAAGAAATTTGGTCATCTACACCACCTGACACATTTTGACTTCATCCATTTTGGGGATAAAAAGTGACAATGCATATTTATTAGTCCCAACACCAGGTCAGCCCATTATGGGAAAAAAATTTAAAATTCAAAAGAGAATCTGTTGTCAGATGGATATTTTTATACTCCATGGCAGAATCTTGTTAAAGATCTGAGGAACAGAGTTCCTGAAAATGGGAGAGGTCATCTTCTGTGCATTATTTACAGCCATCACAAACTAACCTCAGGCTTTTGTTGAAATATTCTATATTCAGGCTTGATTGCCTTTTAAAATCGCAGGTTTTTTACTCATTTTTGCTTTGCTTATGTTTCATCTAGAATTTGCTTATGAAACCATTCAAGAGCACCATATAGTTGAAAACAAAGCATTAGGTAATTATTAGAAATGTGGATTCAAGTTCCAGAGGGTAGAAAACCCCAACAAAAACCATGCCATAGAAATCTAATCATTTGACTATTTCTGGTTATTCCAGCTGGAGGAAAACTAATTGTGTTTGTTTTTATAGATAATATAAAAAAAATTACAGGGAGAGAAAAAGTCATGTGGGAATAAGGAGTTGTACAATGAATGAAACAATTCTGTTTTAGAAAGGGATTCTTTTTTAGTCCATGAATCAAAAAACACTTTATGTTATTTTTTATTGAAATATTATAATAATTTTGAAGATATTTGATTCAGGACTTATTCTGTGGTCTGGATTACTAAATGATAGAAGGTGTAATTGAGTGATTCAGCTTGCAGCGGGCTTGGTGGAATAAGAAATATTAGCTTAGACTCCGGTTTATGGTTGGTTGTTTTCTTGTTTTACCCTCAGGAAGAAGTTTAAACGTTTAATTCTGTAGCATTTCTAATTTTATATAAAGTTCACAGTAAAGTATAAGGCGACTTTGCAGAGTTTATATTGGCATTTTTAATGAAATGTTTTGGTTTTTGGTTGCAAACCGAAACTTAAACCAAAAATCAGCAGCAGAAGATTTTAACTGCACAACTTTCCTTTTGAACCTGAGACAAGAGCTCCCATTGATGTCACCAAAGAAAGGCTACATCTTTCTTTTTTATCTAAAGCCGGTTTTAATTTGTTGAGTTTTGCTAGCTGAGTTTGTGGTTTAGTCACTCAGCTGAACCCCTGAAGTTGCTAATGAATAATCTTCCCAAAATTGTTGTCTGGGAGAAGATGATTTATCTGCACTTTATAGGCTGAAACAAGGCACATCAGAAACAGTAAATGTTTGTGTGGATCTGGTGCTGTGTTCAGTGTTTATGAACAACACCTCCTGTACCTGAGCCAAATGCCTGCACCACAAAAGTGTTTTCCTGTGTCGATGTGCTATTAGTGCACTAACAGAAGGAGTAGAATGAAACGTTAAATTCAGTGAACTAGATTGGTTTTGGACTGGCATTGTGTGATACTCTGTAAACTATAATGGAGTCTGATTTCAGTTTCAGCAAGGCATCTCCAATGGCAGAATTGTGACCTGTTTTTCCAAGGCAACGAGGCCTTGGCATAACCTTTTTTTATCTCTTCCACTCTCCATCTCGATTTGCACAAGCCAAACAACAATTTCACCAAATAGAAGAATAAGATGTTAGCTGAGTACCTTCTTATATGTTTATGGGTGCTTGAGGGTCCCTGAAAATGCTATTTTTGCAGAATATGAACTTGAAAGCAAAGCTGCAAACAGTGGGAGCATATCTTCGACTTCCTTTCACACCTGTACACAGTCATTTCCACATGCCTATGGTCACCACATCTCCTCTATTTACATTTGATTGCATTTTGAAGCTGTCTTGAAGCTGCTTGTTACACCTGGTTTTTGGTGGATCCAGACTACAGAATGTGTAGAATATAGACACCATAGAATTGAATTCTTCCTCTTTGTTTAGCTTGGGACTCCTAAATGCACACCTGCCTTACTGAAAGCTTAGCTGTGAAAATTCGAACCAGGTGAAATAATTCAGGCAAACAAAGCCCAAGCCAGATACAATAATTTAGAAGCAATATACTGTTTCTTGAGTATTCTAGGAGCTCAAGTGGGAAATACTGACTCATTCCCCAGACATTTGAGCTCAATTCTCACCACATTCCTAACCTAACTGTGCAGATTCACCAGTTCGGGTACATTTCACATAGGCAGCTAAATGCATAGGCATTTCTTTGGGTTTGTATATATTTATTGAATGTGATATGAGAAGAGAACTGATGTGTTTGAGCCAGGACTTCTACTGAGTGGGAATCTTGCCCTTCAGGTTTTTTAATTCTTGATTTTCAAAAAGCTTCATCTTGGTCATGAACTCTGTGGTTTTAATGCAAATTGCTTGCATCATTATTTCTAGATGAATGATTCACTAGTTAAAAAGTAACAGAGGGGAAAGAAAAAAAAAAACAAAAATAAAAATGACAACCAAGCTTAAGGGATTTCAACAGAAAAGCAATAACCTGGATCCCTCTAGAGGCCGTTTGTGTAATATTTGGTAGGAAAAAAGATTTGAACTTGTCTCCCAATTTGCTGTCTACAAATAAAGGAAGCTTATCTATCTCATGTTGTTGCTTATTACCTTTCTGCCGTGTTTCTGTCTGGTGGTGAAAGCTGCAAAATTATTGTACTTTCCTTCAAACTAGTTCTTCCTTAGAACGGAGCATTGCAACAGGAGTTTCTGCATGCACTGATCCAGAGTATTAAACTGACTCTTAAAGGCATGTTTCCTTGAAAGCTATTTTTAGAAAGCAAGTGCTTTGTGTCAGAAGCCAGTTGAGGCACTGGAAAGTTAGGTTTCCGTTTGTGGTAGTATTGCCAAGGAGTTAATTAAACAGGCCAAACAACAGGGATATGAGAACCTTCCCACCTGTCTGCATGGATTCTGATCTCAGGCAGAGTGAGATGCTCCTTCCTGTGAAAAGTCAAACCTTGAATCCTGTAAGAGACAAGACAGACCATTCTGATGGTGGGAACCTGCAGGCAATTACCCACAGAGGGGTGGTTTATTTGGGAAGGAGCAGGGCTCAGCACAGCAGGGTGAGGAGCAGAGCTTTCAGAACCCTTCCCATCGCTTCTGGAGCACAATGATTTCCCCACATTAAATACTTCCTGGGCCTGAGAGCACTGCTATTCCAATGTCTCATTCAGGACAATCTGCCTATTGGGGGGTGTGTGTGGACACAGAGATTCCACTGGTGTATCAGCAGTCTCTGTGACACAGCTGTGAAAAAAGTGAGTGAAGTATTGGCAAGGTGTCACAATCTGTCCTTCGCTGATTGATTGAAAAACCTCATCACGAAAGAAAAAAGCCCTCAAATCAATTTAGTTGGCTAATTGAAAAAAATCAGAATGTCTTCATAGAGATCTTGGTCAAATCCATCAAAGAAACCTTGCTGCCAAGGTTTTTGTACGTATTCTGTGTAATTTGAGTTGATGGTATGTAAATACTTTGTAATTAAAATGCCCTTTATAGTATTTTTGGTTCGTCTCTGGTCCTTATTCTGTTTCTGCTGAACATTTGTCATTCTTATCTCCTTTATATATCTCCTTTATATATCTCTTTTTATATCTCCTTTAGAATAGGCCTATAGTCCTCTATCACTGTGTTATTCCATGGGATCCTACCAGCTATTTGAAAATCAATTTTAATTTTTTAATTAAATTAATATGAAGACTGGTATATATATTTATACTTTGGGCATAGAGAAAAATAGTGTTTGATTATTCATTTTGTGCAAAATATCCTTTTGTACACCATGAAATGTAATTTTATCCACACGAGTGAATGCTAATGAGGTGCTTTTGAAGAACTGTTGCCTAAAATTACCAGCCATATTCAACTTTGCTGTAAAGGTGAAAAGAATAATGTTATAATGAAAGATAAAAATGTGGGAGAATACTAATAAAGGCCATTTACAAAAGAATTTATAAACAGTACCATCTTTTTGTGCAGCATTATGCTGCTTTGGGAGAAAAACTGTAACTTTTGTATATCAAGCACTACAATATAGCAAAACATAGGGAGATTATGCATAATCTGGATTAATTTTCTTACCACAAACTCTCCGTGTACCAGACTAGAATGATCTGGGGTTCACAGAAAGAACTGGTAGTGTCAAAATTTCTCTCCCTTTCTTTTGTTCTGGAGCTCAGCCAAGAGCTGTTGATGGCATGGAGAAGACTCCAGTGGGTCTGGTATCACTCTTCACTCTCTCACCCTCTTTGCCTAAGAACCACTTTACATTTTGTCCACGTTCTCGTTCAAAGCTTCATTTCAGACCAGGAAGTATATTTGAAAGTATGTGAGCTGTCACTGGCTACTCTTAAGCAATATAATTCTTTTGTTCTGGCTTAATCAGCTGGCCAATTGATTTATGGCTGTTTACCTCTGGTTTGGTTAATTAAGAGGGAAGCAATAACTCAGGGGCTGCATCTGCCAGCAAGGGGAGCTCTTTGCTAGCCTAGGGAGGTGTGTCCTCCCCAGGAACCTTGCTCTGTCCTAAACTGAAACTGCTGGAGAGCTCGTATTCACTTTTCTTTTGGCACTTTTGCAACTTTCACATTGTGTTCCAGTTCTGTTGGTTTGTTAAACAAGGGGATGGTGGCTAAAAACAGGCAATTTATAAATTATTTAGAGATATTATATGGAGATTTTATGGCTTTTTGATTTGATAGCCAGTTACTGCATTTATTCCCTTCACCCCTTAAAAGAAAGGGGAGATTTTAACCTTTTTTTTTTAATTTATGTTTTTTTAATAAATATATCCTAGTAATTTTAGTAAAATGGTACAGTTTGCCATACCAGGAATATGGGGGATGCAGGGGAAAGTCTTCCTGTACTTCTCACACCATGGGTTCATTGCCCACTGATGAATGTTTATAGGAAGAGTTCCTTAGAGCAGGATGTCAACCCAGTTGTTCCATGATCTCCTTTGTGGTTTCATAAATGGATTAAAGTGCAGGGCAGGGAAGGATATTTTAGTGAGAACCATTGTTCCAAGAAGCAACTTTATTTTAAATTCTCCTTCTTTTCTACTACAAACTGTCTTGATTAGGAAGGATTTTTAACTAAAACATAACTTTCCAGTCACATAAAGGAAAGCATGGAGAAAATTTCATTCAATCAATATGAGCTATCAGGATTAGTTTTCTAACTCAAATTCTCAAATGAATCCTCAATGAAATCCAGACTGAACATAGCACTTGCCTGCTAATGATAGAGGTATTCTTCTTTAAGTACTTTATTAATGTTGAAGTGTCGTTTATTTATGCTGGTATGTGGTCTGCTTGGTGTGTTACTCCATGTATGCTGGCAGTGTTTTATCCTAATCATTCTGTACATCCATTGGTTGGGGTTAAGTCTACCAGCATTCTGATGGTCACTTATTTTGTGCATAACTTATGCTCTGTAGTGCTTGTGCTTGTTCCCTCAGAGCCCACCAGTGTTCTTACTCCTCCATGGTCAGAATGCTATTGCCATACTCAGAGAAAAGCAAGTCTATTTTGGCATGAAAAATATATTAATTTAGGTGTGTAATTCTAATTTAATATGAGAGAAAGAGCATCCTGTCCTCACATGTCCTTGTGTGCTCAGCAGGGAACCTCTTCTTTCCTCCTGCTCTGCTGAGGGTGAGTAAAGCAGGGAGAATTCACCACTCCTTGGAGATTGCTCCTTCTCACTCCATGGCTTCAAACTAAAGCTGGAGGGGAAGGGAGATTGTATTTCTGAAAAGATTTATAAAAAGGTTTCAAAAAGGTTTTTTTCAGTGCTTCTGAGGAATAGCAATCAGTAAATTAGCAATGTTAGTCACGTTAGTAACAAAAAAGTCCAAGAAAGTAGAGTTTACATCCCCTGAGTATGGGTGGAGGCACAAACTGTAAGATGGGTTAAGTGAATTCCCACCTGGTGAAGTTGGAAATTGTGTCCAGCTCTCTTGTACTCAAATCCTGGTCCATGAGGCCTCTCACTTTTTGCTCCTTTTGAAAAGAGTGATTTTATGAGCCATCATTAGGTTTTCTCTGCTTTCATTGCCATGACAGATATCCTGGGAAATGCTTTGAAGCCTTCCATGCCTGGCCAGGTCTTTACAGTCCCGGACATATTCAAGCAGAACTTTGAAGGAGACCTGCTTAGAGAAACTGTATGAACTCTGGAAACAACAGAAATGGCTTCCAGCCTGGCTCCCCTGTCCCTGAAATCTCTTGAAGGTTTTTATCCTGAGCTGGCTCAGCAGCTTTTGAGCAAAGATGCTGCCTCCTCTCTTCTTCCTGACCCATTGATTTCTGGAAGGAATTTTTAAAAAAAGAATTTAAAAAAGCATGTAACCATAAAATGCAAATAATAAATAGCTACAATCCTTCCCTTGTAGAGGTCATTTCTTGAGTGGGAAGGTAGAGAAAAACACTGTACCTAAGGAAAAAAATGCTCCCTAAACAAGCTCTGAGAAGAGATCTCTGTACCTAAGTATGAAATGAAGGGCAAACAGTTTCACACGATGAGAGAGTGGCTCATGCCAGCTTTCCACAGCACTCTCACTCCCTGTAACCTGTTGTGTTTCCCAGCCTCCTCAGAAACCAAAACTCATCCCTGCTTTCCCTAAGGTCTTCAGGGGACTGATTGTTTTTCAGAGTACAAAGACCTACTTCATTTAGCTTTCGGGGGCTGTCAGTGGTGCTGTGAAGGCACTCGTATATTCAGAAAAGAACACCTGTATATCTCTGCAGGATCACCTTGTTTTATTACTGCTACAGCACAGTGAGACTGCGCCTCAGATCACTCCCAGGCAAACCTGGCTTTTGTTCCGCATCAAAGTCAGGTCTCCCATAAACCACAACTCAGTTTAGAAACATACTGAGGGACTCTGGACTCTTACTGAGCACGGCAGGCAGAGAATAGCTTCACTCAATCAGAACAAAACAAACAAAAAACTCTTCTCTGAAAACCCAGCGCAGTAAGCCTCAAGGCTTCAGTTACTTGTGCTCCTCTCAATTGTGTGTGACTTCGTTAGCGGATTCATTAGTTAAGGCTAATGAGTGCTTGCCTACACATGCTCATCTCCATAACTAACACACCAGCACTTGTCTCAGAGCATTACAGGGATGTTACATCAGCCAACAGAGCTGACTGTGATTTATTGGACTGCAAAACAAAAACAGTGTAAAATTAGTTAGGCTATTTATTAGATATGGGCAGGTGAAAAAATGTTGGACTCTGATCTCGTGTATTTCTTTAAGAGAGGATGCAGTCATTCTGCCCAAATCAAGGCCCCTGTGTACTCTTTGCTTTATCTTTGTATTAAAAGTACCATACAGAGCAGGCTGGATTATTGGCTGTATGTTAACATTCTCTGTCACTTTACATGAGCATTGAAGGAGGTGTCAAAATTCATTAAACTCAAGGTAAGGAGCAATTGACAAACTCATACCTGTACGTTCTAATATGGAGAGGTGTAACATTAACTCCTATGGAAGAGTGCAGGGACTGTAAACTGAAGAAGTACTTAAATGCTCTGATGGATCACTGCCTCCTTCTGCCCTGCTTTACATCAAACTAGTGCAGTTGGATTGAACAGGAAAGACAGAGCAATGTAGCCATAATTCATGGCCAGACAGTGCAAATTTAACAAAGACAATCTCCCTTTTGAATTGAGTCAGTGTTGGAAGCCTAAATTAAGGCAGAGATTATTTTGTAACTTTGTGTCTGTGTTTTGCAATTAGACCCGGAGAGTGTCTCTCAAAAGAGATCCTGGAAGGACTGGAGCCACTTTGATTTACTGCTGTTGCAGGAGAGGCAGTGAGTGCTGTGGTGCAGAAAGTGCTGGGTAGGTGATCAGGCACAGGGAAGGGACTGATGCTGAAAGCCCTGGCTGGTATCAGCATTCAAAAGGCCTGCTCATACCTGGCTCCCAATGGGAAGCTTCCCATTCCACAGGGCAAAAATATACCTCAAGTAAAGTCTGAAGGAACAGAGATAAGAAAATAATGAATTATTTTGTCACTGCTCTCATGTTGTTCTGTAAACAATGGACAAGTTGATGAAATGCATTATTTTGGTAAGTGTTTTGATGTTTTATCATTAGTTTTGCAGGTTAGGCTGTTAGATAGGTATAGTCTCTAGATGTGCTACAATTGTTATCAAATAGAAAAAAATTAATTTCCAAGTAAGGCTTCTTTGGGCCATACAAACCACAGAATAAATGTTATTGTTTGGTTGTCTTTTCAATGATTTTCCTGTAGAGGCTTTGGGCAGGGGTTTATTTCAGAGTCCTTTGTGAAAATAAAAAAGCAAACTCTAGAAAATAACAGGTTATGTGAAAGTTCAATCACAAGGGAATAGTTAAAAGAGCTGAAGAGTTCCTTTAAGCTCCCCAAGATTATAGTGGAGTTATAAAGAGGAGGATGGGCATGACCTCAATTAGAGTAAGGTAAAACTCTTTAAGAACAAAAGTAATATTTTCACCTTCTGAAAACTAAGCATGCACATATGGACTTCTGTCTGCTGTTTCTTTAAACATTGGTTATGGAAAAAAACACATTCATAAATAGACAGTGTGAGATCTACTGATAGATTCAACAAAAGCAATTTTATACCAATTGCAGAGAACAAGCCTGACACTTAAATGAATGCCCAGAGCAGCAGTTTGAAGAGAATAGATAGATAGTTATATCCATTGATGCTGTCTCCCTTCTCCCCTGCCTTTTAGAGCAGAGTTGGAATAAAAGAGATTTTCTTCTGTTGGAAAGAACTAAAAATTTAACTCTTTTGATTTATTAAATTTATGGATTTGATATCTTCTTTAATTATTATCATCTTCCATTTTTATTTTCATCTCTAGTGAAATGCTTTGAGAATATTTGGGATAAGTAGAGTAAAACTTCAAGCAAAAGAAAAGGTCATTCTGTAGAAACAAATATCAAAAATAGGTCAGAAGAAACCCTTCTTTATGCTCCTCTGGTAGTGATAAAGGTTATTCAAGACCCAGAAAGAGTCCCAAAGGTTATCCCTTTGTAAAAAAACCACACCACCACTGGATCAATATTGTTCCACAGCACTGTGTGTAAACCAGAGATCTTAAAGTGGAACACAGAAAGGATGAGAGTGGCAACCTTCAAAGCATTCAGGATGAAACTGGCCCTAGAGGCCCCAGGGCCATGTGTGGAGGGCTGTGGCAGAGCTGCCTGTGCAGCCCTGTGCAGGAACTCCAGCCCTTCTCCCTCCCTGCAGGGCCAGGGGAGCCACCTCTGCCAGCAGCTACTCTGCTGCTTACAGACAAACTTCCTTGGGCACTTCCATCTTTGAATTAAAGCTTTTTGCCCCTCTCAGCCTGCAGAGCTGCAAGAAATTCACAGTTAAGGTTCTAAATCTTAATGTCCCTCTAGAGTGCTGAGGTTGCTGGGCTGGTTGTGTACTAGAGCAGAGCAGGGGAACACTCCTTCTCTGGTTTTGGGCAGGGAGTCTGCAAATTTTATCTTACTGCATTTTCCCCCTTTCAAAACAGGTCTTGTTTAAAGTTAGTAGCTTTTTGGAGTATACATGTCTGTGCCTTTCTTAATGTGAGCTATAGAAATTTCAGTCCTTCTAGACTTGAGCTGCAAGGTAGAAGTCCATGTCTTTTTTGCATTTTGTTTCCTTCTGTACTCCTTTGGGAAGTTAGAGGGCATCGTGTCTGAACGGATTTGGCCTCTCAGGAGAAATGCAGCCCAGCTTGTGGTAAGACTGAAATTTGTGGGTAGTCACTAATGAGGTAAGGACAGCTGTCGATGTGCTGTTGGTTGATCTCTGTAGTATACCTGCAGAGACCAAGGAAAACCAAGTTCATGTCTGCTGCACAGCAGTTACTGCTCTGAATGGTGTGCCATTTATCCAGAAATATGCATAACACTGCTTGGGGAAGTGTCACTGAGTGAGATGGAAGGGCTAAAAACCCATTAGTGCCCTAGTAAATCTACTCTGAAGACAGTAAGGGCTAATCTGATCTATTGAGGTCTACAATATTGCCCTGGGCAGATGATTTACAGTGCCTTCAAGTGCCAGTGCAGATCATTGTTGCTGCCCAGGGGTCATGGGGCACAGCCCTAGTTGCTCAGTTTGAAGAGCAGGGACACAATTGAATTCTTGGTTTCAGTCACAGGCAGAGGTTTTTCACTTGCATTGTACTTCTTTCCTTTTCTAAACTTTAATAGCATGAGTTAATCATCCAGGTCAAATTTCTGCCTACTCTGGTTAAGAAGGACCAAAGGATGTTGATGCAGTGAAGTGTGAGCTGTAATCTAAACAATGCTTGGTTTCAAGCATCAGAATAAATATCTCTGTGCATCTGAGCTTAACTCATGATCCTTTTCCTCCTGACACTCAGTGTCAAATCCATCATCTCTTCCACATTGATCAGGAAGCCTCTGAATGACATATTGCAAAGCACAGAGGTATCACACCTGCGTGTGAAACCAGTCACAGATGGCTGTGACCTGGATAGGGACCTGCTCACTTTCAAAAACTGAGAATAACTGTAGATGTTAAATGTCCTGTGCTGAACACAACTTGGGCCTTGGGCCTGGTGGTGCAGGGCACGAGTCTGGCACTGCTGCCGAACAAGAACAGGGAGCAGTGATGGCTCTGGGGACCTCCCTGCTCACCCAGACACTCAGCTCCCCTGGCACTGGCTCAGCCCAAAGCTGCTGCTAAAGTCCCTGCTGAACAAGTCAACCTCTGCTAAGAGCAGGATCTGTCCTCTTGTTACAAGACATAGAAGAAAAATGCTGTGACTCACTCAGGGCTCAGCATCCTGACATGCCTTGGTATTGTCACTGCTGTTGCAAAAATCAGCTCTTATTTTTCATACTACATTAGCAGCTGTGTGATGCTTTGGCATTCTCACTGCTGAGCAAAGGTTATTGCGTGCAGTGTTAAATCAAGGGGTGCATTATACTGGAAAAATGTTATTTTGCATAAATAACCTTCTTGAACCTTCCCATGTCAGTCTCCAGTCTGTTTCTGGAACACAGACATGCTGTGTTCCTTCTTGTGGCAAAATCATATAAATAATAAAGAAAAACTGGGAACAAGCTGACACAGGAGTCAGATTTCTGGTTCTGAGGCCTTTTTCCTTTTCATGTTCTTCGTTCAGCATTGTGTAAAATAAAGAGTTTGTTTACAAATAAAGAAATAACACAAGAGTGCAGTGGAATGAATATAAAACTTCACATATTGACTCTGCTTATTCAGAAAGAGTAAGCAGTCTTGTCTGATTTTGAAGTTCTTTTATGTTTGCCTTGCTATTCAGTAGGGACAATATTTTTTCCTTGTTTTTTTGTTTTAAGGTGAGAACTTTTCCATAGGCTTTTATGCTTGATGCCTCTCAAAGAAAGATGGAATTTTATGTGGTATACATTTTTTCTCACTATTTCTTCTTGGCTGGCCTTTTTAATAAAAGCTCTGTCCAAGAGCCAAATATAAATTTGAAACACTGGCTTTAGTGCTGATGGCTGAAGCTGCTAAACCAGTGGATATCCCAATGACACATGCATATCACATTCTGGTTTAAACCTCTGAATACATGAGCTTCTCTTTGCCCCCTCCAAAAAGGTGTAGTTGGCCCGTGAAAGTTCTGTCCTGCAGCTGCTATTGCTGCCAGTTGCTCGTGTAGTAGAGGATAGGATTCCAGTGGTGCTGTAAACTTCATCACTCCTGAAAAGCACTTCTGCACACGCAGGACTATAAAGTGACCCTTGCCAGGTGGTTTCTGTGCTCAAGTACATCTGCTTTGCCTCTCACAACTTCTAATTGTAAATGCTTTTGGTCCTGGGCTTGAGTCTCCCTCTTACTTTCCCCATTGAATAATGTGTGAAATTTCTGTAGCCTGCTCTGAAACTACACCCAGTTACAGTGGAGGAGGCAGAGAGGAATTTCACACTCTTTCCTATGGTCTGTGATCGCAGGTAAGAAAATTTTACACAACCTAACACACTATCTCTTCTTTATTAGATGATTCTCCTTGGTTTATATAAAAAATGTATATATTACCACATAAAACTTGCTGGAAAAAAATAAATGGAAGCAGTTAATTTTTAGGCCTATATAGGGTTTTGAAATTTTCAAGGCAATTTTGTGTAAAATGCCAAAATATTTTAAATATGCTTTAAGAAGTACCATAGGTCCTTGGAAATATCCTTTCATGGAATGTGGTCTTCTAAATGTTTAATTTAACAGCTCATGATAGGATGTAGGCTTTTCAGGCTGAGAGCTTTCAGAAGTTTATTCAGCTTAATTATCTAGATGGAGCAGGACCACAAAATATAATTGAATAAACATTGGTTTAATTAATTTTTCAGTCTTGCAATAGAGCCCATTTGTACCTGTGAGCGATAGCCTCTTTGGCAGATGTTGGTTTCAGATCGTAAAGCAACGTTCCACCAAAGAGACCAAAAATTGTTTTCCAGTTCCCATCCGTGTTTCACTTCTGAAGAAAGTAGTAAAAACTTCCTATATTTTGTTATAGATGATATAGAAATGCTGCTTTGAAAGTAGTTTGTCTGTCCCTTCAACACGGACTCTTTCCTGGGGGAAGGCAGCCAAGCACACCTGGTTTGCACAGCACTTCCAGCAGCTCCCAAGGAATATGGGCTCATTGGCAGCCCAGGCTGGTAGAGGATTGCCCAGGGGTGTGTGGGCACTGACAGGCTGTGGTTGGGCTGGCAGGGTCACATGAAGTGCCACACAAGCACGGCCTTTGTTTGCTTCCTCCCGTCTGAGCACAGGGCTGGGAGTGAGAGAGAAGTCTGAGCAAGCAGAGTTTGGCCATCCTTGCTTCTAATGTGCAGTTTCCAGCTTTGGGGTTGTACTTTCGGCTTGGGTTTTTTTGCTTGTTTGTTTTGACTCTTTCTACTGAAGCAAACAGCGTTTGTGAAGTGCAGACACTTTTTGGAAAACCACAATAAAACGAAAGAAAATCACAATAATTAGACCGAGTAAAGGTCAAAGATAGAGTTGGTTAAAGTCACCACTCAGACTTGCTCTGTAGTTTTCCTGTGCTGCATCCCAGCTCCTCAGCCTTTTACTGGGCACTGCCAGTCCTGTTTCCTTGATTGTCTTCATGTCTTCATCTTTTTTCAGAAGCCTTGAGCACACAGCTGCATGAAGAATACACAGACAAACACTAAGATTTCTTATTAAACACAACATTGCTTTTGAACTTCAGCTAGGCTGAAGAAATCCGACAGAGAGCTTAAAACATTCAGTTTTTCACAGATTTGTCTTACAGTGCCATTTTTAGGATCCTGATATTTTAACATTTTTAGTTAGTTCTTTGACAGTGATTTCAGGAAAAAAGGCAAGCATGAAATTTTCAAGAAACTGCATTTGCTGACACAGGTGGTATGACTGGAGAATAGTAGAGTTAATTTGGTGCTAGCATGAAAAGGTCTCATTAGGAATATTTTATGTGTTTATAAAAATGTATTTACATTGCCCTTTATGTTTTTCAGCTCCATTGATACTGAAACACAGCAGAGATCTAACTGCAAGGAGAAATTGGATGAGTGTTTATTGAAATAAGAAAAGCACCAGCAAATATTTTTTCATTCTGGTCAGACGAAGCATATGTGAGAAAGTTGATAACATAATCTGGTAGCATCTGTAGATCATGTGGATAGAAAAAAAGCAGATCATTATCTTTTCCAAGGAATTAGAATCATGATAGTGTGTAGAAAGTCCAAAGCAACTTTAAGTCTCCGAGAAAGTTGTTTTCTGGTCTGGACCACTCTGAACAATAATCAACTAATATAGCAAGGAATAACTCTCTTAGTATGTTCTGCACAAGAGAAAAGTAACAGAGAAAACCTCTCATCTTCCTCCAAAGCCAGAAAGTTTGGGAAAGAGGAGTGTAAAGAGACACCCATCAATGTGCAGCAGCAGCCAGAAGCTGGGAAATTGAGGAAAAAGTTGGCTCAAAGCATAAAAGTCAAACTGAAAACTCAGCAAGCAAGATGCTGGAAGTGAAAAATAGACCCCACCTACTGCATGTCTGATACAGAACTGGGAGTGGAAGTTATTGAAGTGTTGGCTGGCTCTCTGGTGGGAGGGCTGGGTCCTCTCCACCCTGTGTTCACTGGAAAAGCCTCTGGTGTTTGCTGGAATGTCCTTTGTGCTGATAGAGTCGTCTCTGGCGTGGTTGTAGTAGGAAGTTTCTTCTTAAAAAGAAAAAATGCAAAACCAAGAAACAACAAAACCAACAACTAGAACCCACAATAACAGGATTTAGAAACAAAACCAAATAAGTTTATAGTTCCAGACTGGCTGTTAACCGTTTTTGTACGCAGTTGATTGTCATTTATTTTTGAAATATGGCATTAACTCTGGATTTATTCACGAATGTTCTGAGAAATTTACTTTCCATTTATTACTGGACAGAAGATCCCACAGCTCTGTGATCTTTTCTCTCACTTTCTGCCTTGATTTGAAAGACATTTTTGCCTAGTCCCTCTGCATTATATTTCTTGGCTTTTTTCAGTAGCACAATTTCTGTGCTCCAAATTTTTCTGTATACATACATAATATAACTGAATCCATATGTCCAGTTCATACAATTGAACACGAATCTCTGGCAGAATCTCTCTTGATATCTGGCTACCACATTGGCATTTTTCATCCCAAGCAGTTTTTTACGAGATTTTTACCAATGCAGCTCTAATGTTTGGCAATTGGAAATGAAAGCACCTTCTTTGCTACTGTAGACCTTAAATAATTTTTTAAAGACTTGGTTCCCAGTTTTTGCATTCAGAGCATAATGACCTAAAAATTAGCTCTTTGGTTTTCATAGTCCTTCCAGTTTTTCAAAGACAAGATAAAAATTTGAGGATATTTCTTTAAAAAGGTATGGAAACTCCAGCATTTTGCCTAATGCTCCTCTGTCCTAGTCCAATTTCTTTGAAAGACAGGTTGGATCAGCAACTTGTATTTGGTTGCAGCTGTTGGTCTGACTCTTGTTTGCTCTGCATGAGAGCTGAAGAAGTGGAAGCAGTGGGTTGTGGGTTGTGTTTTTCCACCATATTTCAAAGGAACTCATCTTCTCGATCAAAATTAGCTGTGCCAGTTTTCTGTGTTTGATTTAGAGAGGAAAAGTCACAACAGTTTTCAAGCTTCTGCAACAGTCACAGTCTTTCCAGCTGCCTTATCTGAGTGCTGCCATTTTGTTTTATATGCCCATGAAATGAAGTTCTGTTTTCATGAGTCCTTGTTCTGTGACCAAACTCTGTAAATGAAAAGGATTAAACACTAAAAGATATGCACAATGTGCTTCAGCTGCACTGAGCCCCAAAAAAAAAAAAAAATAAAGCTGTAAAAACTGTCTGAGCTAGCAAAAGGAGTTGTGAGGAAGTATTAGTGTTTCCAAAGATATTTGGAGAGAATATGTGTTTATGTAGCTAATTTATTTCAAACAAAGGCAATTTATCTTGTCTGAAGATTCACATGGTCGGTAATGCAATTGAATTAGAAAAACAAGGACAGAATGCTCAGAAATTGTTACATGTTTAAAAACAACACTAGACACTTTCTATTTTAGGACAAGATTTAATTGCTTTCTGTAAAATGCACTGGCAGGACAACCATTTTCTCACTGGCAGGTAACAGCTGCTCCAAAAAATGGGCTCTCTGTAATGCAGCTGTAGGAAGTGTTGCTGCCTAGAAACTAGCATGGTTATTAATCAAAACAAAAAGAACAAACTGTTATATAAGGCAATAATTTTACAAGGCAAGTACTTCGAGTCGGCTTAAAACAGATGAGCAGAACATATCAACCAGTTCTTGGTTTATTGTCTTCATAAAAACTTGGAAGAATACATGTCTACTCTAGTAATTTTTTTCCCAGTCTCAGATATAATCTACTTCTGCAAGTGGTTTGGCAGGGTGGGGTTTGGTAGATTTGTTGGTTTGTTTGTTGGATGGTTGGTTGGTTGGTTGGTTGGTTGGTTGGTTGGTTTGCTGGGTTTTTTAATCTTTCTGGTTCTTGTAATATTTTTTAACTTACTGGTAAAAATTGACTTCTTGCTGTGGGGGTTCAAACACACACATTGTCCTCCTTGATTGCACGGAGGCTGAAAAAGAGTGAACACCAGTCAGAAGTTTCACTGGGAGTGTTCTTGCCAATAGGTACCACGGAAACGTTTAAGATAATCTGAAGTAGTCTAAGCATAAGTAATGGGATGAAAGCAAGCAGAAGGAAATTTATGCTGATCCTTAGGGGAAAACACTCTTTATATTGCATCCTGCTAAATTACATAAAAGGGGGAACAGGTAGGTGTCAGGAGTCACTGTCGACTGGAATTTGGGGTTCAGTTGCAGGAAGCTGTTTTCTCAGGAGAAGGGGTTTTTCTGATCTAAGATTAATCTCAACATTCATTGCAAGTGTTCTGATTCCGCGGTCCTGGCTGTGCTCTGGTCACTGTCTCAGGCTGAGTGTCCAAGTGCCTGACGTGTCTGTTTTCAAACCAGCACTGGGAATCCCAATTCACTGGTGGCAATACCACTTGTCTGGAAAATATTAATTGAGCTCAGAGACATTTCAGAGACTAAGGCACTATTGTCTTGTCTCAGCAAGGATATAAATTATACAGATCTTTCTTAAGCAGAGGCCTGTAATTGGAGCTCAAGCAGCCAATTTTCTCTTAACTTTCAGTAAGTGGAGAAGAGGAAATAATTTAGTTAGAAACCCGAGTTTAAATAAGAAGTTATTTGGTTAGATATAATTCAACTATTTATTTTGGGGGTTTTTATTCCATTGCAGAGAGG
>VZRF01007136.1:55468-67023 GCA_013396875.1 Vireo altiloquus
AAAAAAAAAAAAAAAAAAGGAGTAATAAGAAATGAATTAATGGGAAAATAAAGTGAAATTTAGACACGGTGTTATAAAATATTTAATATTAATATACTAAATTTATCCTACATGGACTACTTATTCGTTCCAGTAAGCTGCTTCTTCCATCCCTGTTATGCTCAATTTGATTTTGCTCTCTTGCTATCCCTCTTTTATAAGAACACATTTTTAAATAATATGCTAGTTTACTTGTGACTCCTGCTCGCCCAAATAATTGAGGATAAGCAAAACCATGTCATACTTTTTCTACTCCTTAGCATTATTGCAGAAACTGAAGAAGTATTTCCTAATTTCATTTTCAATTATTTTTATGCTAAAGGAGTGACTGAACACAGATTACCTCCTCCTGGTCCTCCCACAGGCAATGTACCACTGGCAAAAAGAGAATGCACTAAATTCCTTTGCTGTACACTGATCTTCGTGTCTGCTACAGCAAAGGCATTATAAGTTTTTAAATATTAAAGAATGTAAGATTTTTCTTGTATAGAATCTGCACAGCTGGAGCATTATATAAAAGGATTTATAAGGCTTTCTGCTCATTTGCTTGATAAAACCAACAGAAACACACAAAAAAAGAGCTTGCTCAATTCAGTGTGCATCCCAGTGTGCTTGGTAAGCTGCCTGGCTTGTAAAAGAGCATGATTCTTTCTGTGGCATTCTCATGAATGACACCTTGCATTACATCCTGGTTAGAATGAAATTTTTTTGGATGTTGTTTTGGAAAAGTGCAATGGCAATGAAAGAAGAAACTGTAGACATTTTTGACAGTACCTTGATTTTATTATTGTAGAGGTTTTTCTTATGAACCAATGCATGCCACCTGCACAGAAGTCCCCTTCCATGACTCTTTGAGGTTCATTTATTTACTTTTATACTAATAAAAAGCAGCAGAGAGAAATCGTGAATGTGATGCTTTCCAATTCATAGTTGTCTGGGTCATAAATAGTGCAATATCAAGTTGCTACTTAAAGCAGATGTATTTTTATGTAATAAAATTAGGCTTTGTTGAAATTGATGGGTAGAAAAACTGCCTTCACCTGTCCCTCTTTGCTGTCATCTTTGTTCAGTCTTTGGAAATCAACGACCTCTGAGAGTCTCTTAGAAATCCCCGTGATACGCAGGAAGCAGCCAAGTGTCACTACTGGTCTCTGGCTTGTACAGCTTCTCAAACCCCACAGATGTGATTTAAACAGCTCTGAATCTGCTTTTACACAACACTTGCTGTAAGGAAGCCAAATTGCCCTTTTCTGAAGCCTCAAATTCATAAAAGACACAATTGGTATAAAGCCACCGTGTCTTCTTAATACTTGTTCAGCCTCAGGCTAAATACAGCTTACCATGGCCAAGCTCCCTGCTGGATCTAAAAAATGCTACAATGAATAATTTGAAGTATTTTCTGAATACTTTTAGATATTATTTTCCTGTATATAGAGAATCTTTTTATTTTTAGCTTAAAACCTGCTAAAAAATAACACACTGTAGGATAATGTGGTAAATAAAAATCATTTCACATCTGAACTGTACTTGACCTATCAAAAATTCAGTGAAAAATCACTACTTTTCTGAGTTCACAGGGATAACAGACTGGGGTTTTCAGTCTGCCGGTACACAGCAAGCTCTGCTGTTTTCTCTGAGCTGTGACATTGTCTTAGAATATTCTATGAGCATTTATTCATCACCAAGAATTAAAAATGGTTTGTTATTCAAATATAAAAAGTAACAATACACTATTACTGTCAATTCAGTAGCTTCCCAGCCCATTTCTAAATTAACTGGCTTAACAAAACTAATTTTCTTCCTGGAGAGAATGGACAGGAAAAAAAAAGCAAAAAACAAAACCAAATAGACAAAAGCCACAAAATCCCTCTGTGCTCTTTAGAGTGATGAGGCCAATTTGCAGAAGCATTGAATGCATCTGCACACTGAAAGGGATGGAGGGTGAAAGCACAGGCTCTAGCACCAGAGCTTCTTGACTCAAATCTGGGAATATATAAAAATTTGTATTTAGTCGTTTGATAGATGTAAACTACTATGTAATTACCTGCACTGAACTGTATCATTTGGTATTAGATCCTTTGAAGAGCTTTCCTTATTTTTACGAAAATAACCTGAAAAGATTCCAGCTCTGCAATGTTGGTGTTGTCAATAATCTCCTTCCAAATGGCAATAAAATAATTTTCATAGGAATCAAAAGATTATCCTGAAAATAAAATTAATTAAATAGTATTTAAAATATGGTTTTTTTCCTCTTTCATTGTTCTTTCTGTAATTACCTTGTTCCCTCCTTAGTTATGTAGGAATTCAGTCCCAGAAGCACTGGGTGAGGCTTCAGAGGTGGTTGGAAAAGTGTTGGTATTTCCATACATCACGTACTCATTGCCAATGGGTTCCCATTTGTCCTCATTCTAATTTCTGAAAGGCTAGGAAATAAGCTGTATTTCATTGCAGTTTATCTGGATATTTATCATCATAAAGTTTAGGAGATGAATAATTTCTGCAATAAAATTAATCTTTGTAAATACATTCTATTGCACATGCTATTTTTTCTTTATCAGAGAAATTAACCTCGACTACCAAAATCCAACATAAACTGTAAAGATTAAAGAGGACACTAAACCATAGTTCTAAAAAGGACATAAATGAATTTAAAATTAACACTAAGCTTTCTAGTTGAGGTGTTTATTGCCATTCATATTAAAATTTTATAGGAAAATAAAAATGTCAGTTATTTCTGTGCATCTGATCATCAACTTGCAAACTTACCCATTAGTTAGAATAATGAAGTTCATAGCAAACATCCATTTTGAGTGACCAAACCATCTAAAATTTTAAAATATTTTAAATTAATGACACGGAAAAAAATGTATTTCAAACAATTCTATACAAAGTTAATATATCTCAATGTAAGTGGGCTAGGCATAATCAACTATTAGATTAAAAATTATCTTTGATAAGAAATCTCCACTAGCATATTTTATAACAAGTCTTTCTTAGAAATACTCTTGATTCAGAGTAATTAAATTTCTTGAGTCAGTAAATATCTGAAAAGTGATATAAAATCATTGCTAGTAAAATTTGCAAATGACAAAAAAATCCTAATAGAGTATCAATAAGTGACTGTGTTGGGTCAATCTTGTAGCCCAGCTTGGGTGAGCAAGCATGCTTGATGTAATAGAACAAATTGTGACTAAAAACTCAAGTTTGTATATTCCATATAAATTTCTTAAGTTCAGCTGTCTTTGGTCACATGGAGTCTCCTGTAAAATTTTGCTTTGGTCCTATGTGTTGTTGTTTTAGCTGTCCTGAGATTTTATTTGAGTACTGGAATTTAAAAGCCTCAAAAAATTTCAAATAAGTAAGGCTGGTTTTCACATCAAAACGCAAAAAGTGGGAGTTTCTCAAGGTTACAACATGAAGCCAAAATCTGAACTGTTTTCCTAAGCCTGACACCAAGGCAGCTGTGAGACTCTGAAAGCTGTGATGTGATTCACACCACATCCACTTCTTTTTGAAATCAGATGATTTTCCAGTAATCTTGTATTTATTATATGCTTTCTGTAGCTATAATATTTAGCCTCTAGCCTTGCCCTTGTTAAAACATCTTGTTGTTGCAGAACTCCACTTTGTGATGACTCACCCTTGCAAGATGCTTTTCTGTTAAATGATGACAGTGATGCTGTCTTTATTCTTTGCTTAATGACATATTTAATGATAAATAGTTGATAACTGAGATACAAATTCTTTTATGTGACTAAAATAAGTGATAACCAGTTCAGACGAATTCTTCTGTGACCTTAGGCAAGACACTTCAGTTCTCTGTAGCTAATGTCCTTATCTATAAAATGAGAGTGGCATCACTTCATTTATTACTCAAAAGAAATCAACAACAGAGCTTTCTGCCTCCAGCACTGTGATGATGCACATCTGACAGACGTTACTGTTCACAATCAAAGAAATTAATGAGTACTACATAGGACTAAGCAATTTCTCTGTACATGTCTGAGGCTTTGAGTGCTTTACACCTAAACACAAGCGTTTCAAGCTTTGAGTACTTATGTGGAGATCTGAGAGGTTTTGGTTATTATTGTAAGACAAGCAAACAGTCACTTTCCTGTTCAGTACTGAACCTGCCATGTGAAGAGTTCAATTTCTGAATGCATTGATTTCCTTGAAGGGAACAAAGATCTCAGTCACTGGATTCTCTGGAGAGGTGTCTGGGAAGTTTAACATGCCTTCAGGGAAACTGCAAAACCTACAGCACGTCCCTTTTCACCACACTGAGAAATTCCACACCAGTATCACCACGACTGGGCTGCAGCCATCTGTATGGAATGCTCGTTTTCTGAGGTGAGAGCTTGAGGAATATTTTTCACTTAACAGTGGTGTTTTATGATTTAAGATCAGCATTATAGTTATCGTTATTTACACCTTACAGAAAATTAAGTGTTGATAAATGCACAATAGGCACAAATATCTTCTATGACTCTAAGTGTGGAGAATGATAAAGGCCACAGTGTCTAAGTTCTTTTAATTTTTATTGTCATTGAGTATTAAAACTATAAAGCATTTCTAGCTGCCTTGAACCAAGGGGTTGGATTCATTTTTCTTCTAAACTGTTCAGTAATGCAGTTCATTCTTTTTCTCATAGTTTATGACTTAAACATTCATTTATTTTTAATACCATCACATTCTGTGGTATTAGTCTTCCTCCAACCCACAGTTCACCTGCATCTTATCTTGCAGACGCACAGGAAAGTTCCTCCTCTCTCAGGCACACTTCATCTTGCATATAGGTAACACCTTCCTGCTAAGCAATTAATAAACATCATGTAGTTGTGTCCTGTTTGAAGATCACAAAACAACAAATACACCTAGAACATACCATGAATTTAAATCATAACTTCTGTAAAGAATTGTCATTGTGTAGGACACAAAACGTCTTCATGGCACCCCTAAACCTCATCATACCTTCATGTTGTGCTTTCCATGTAGAGATGTCCAAAGCTGTTGCAGCACAATTATAAAATAAGCACGGCTCAATCCTTACACCTTTCTTTAAAGAAAATCTAGTGCAAACAAGTAAGATCTTTCCTTCTGGTCCCTGCATGCTGGTTTACAGGGGAAATGAAGCCAGGCCCATTTGGGCTCCAGCATTATCTCTCTGGTCTGACACCTGATATGGATAGTTAGGAGCCTGAGATTCACCAAATCAAAGAGACCACCCTGAGAAAAGTATATAGTTAGCTGAATTTGGATTTTGAGCTTGCATGTGCTTTCAGATAAAAAGGAACTCCTTTCAGGACTCTAACTGGCACACTTATGTTCTAGTAGCATTTAAAGTTCAGCTCTTTTTGTTTTTCTTTCTAAATTTGGCTTCATTTGGGGGATTTGATTTACATGAAACCCAGAAGAAGACAAGGTTGCCATTGTACTGCTCTGTTATTGCCATATAATGCCATCCATCACAGATTAAAAAGGTGATGGTATGATGTTTCTGTGTTTGGGTGCAATGATATTCAATATGTTTTTTGAAGAGCTCTGTGGTAAAAGTCAGAGAAACCAGAGCTTTTCTCCTGACCTTTCTCATGTCCTTTGTAGAATTTTGATAGAGTGGGAAAATTACCTCTAAGTCTGTAAGCTCTTCATAAGGCAGATAAAGGGATGTGGAATTTCTGGTATCAGGTTGCCAGTATCTTGAAGAACAAGAAATCATTTAAAAGTTGACACAGTTTGGGTCCTTTATTTAAATTCTGATGTCCTGTAAGTAAATTTTGAGTGCCCTGAAATCGGTGAAGTGGAACTTAAGAAAAGTGACTTAAGAAAAGTTTTAGGGATGACAGTACTGTTCTCTAAAGAGATTACTTCCTTTCAACTACTTTCTCACCCGCTGCCATGAGTGTGGAGGTGCTGCTGCCCACAAGGAGGGCACCTGAGAGAGGGCTGGCAGCTTACAGAAGCTGTTGCATCCTGCTCTGGGCTGCCTTTTTTTCCTCTGTACTTTATAAATTGATCACAGCTTACAGGCAGAAAGGCCTGCAGATTGTAAGATGGCTGCAGTCATTAGATTTAGCCTGCTTTTTATAAAAGAAGGTATAATGCAGGATTCAGTAGAAAGGTAGGCAAATGGCTTTGCTTCTTGTGCCTTCTTTTTTAAACTTACAGAGTAATGATGAGCATACTGAAAAGCTTGGGACATAGACTGGAATATTTTTTTGAGGTTTTTATGACTGGGCTTGTTTTGCATCTGTCTGATCCATCTGCCTTGGTCTGGTCTTGCCCATGAGTGATCTGGATCACAGAACCAGAAAAATATCTCTTCCCTTAGGCTGAGCCAGGAGATTTATCGTTGTGTAGCAAATTTCCCTTCCCTCCCCTGCCCCCTCAGTATCAGAGCCAACAGGTTGAGAAGAAAAACTACCACTATGTCTGCTATTGAAATAGCTGGCTTGTGTGTTGGAATCTCACCTTTCAGGTCTTTATATGTGTCAGATGATTGAATACTCTTAACAAAAACCTGTGGTATGTGTATCTCAGGGCATGATACAGAGGTCTATCACCATTGGTTTTTTCCATTCGCTAATGGAGGTGCAAGGATGGGAGACAAACAACGCCACTGAAAACAGGAACCTGTCCCATGTTCTGAGGTAAAATGAGAAGGAGCTATTGAAAGATAGCATGACAAAAATGCAAGGGTTGCACACACTTGAAAATCAGCAGTGTCACAGTTAACCAGCACTAAAAGCTGCATATCTTAATAATGATGTCTTGAAAATATGCAGCATTTACTCATGATAGCATTGAGATGCACTTCTTTCACAAGTTCAGGCTTATGATGAGCGTTTAACTCACAGAGTTACATTCTTTCATTAAAAATGATTACTCGAGCATGGCTTTAATGTTTTTTTTTAGGAAAAATGAAAACAGAAGTTAAACCTCCTTGCCTTTATGGGCTTCAGAAGTTCCTTTCTGTGTCAGTCTTGCATAAGCTAAAGTGCTGGAAAGGAATTTGAAATCGTAGTTTTCACACAGTTCAGTATTTTTCCAAGTACTAATATTTATTAAAGGAAATTCAGTACCTAACTGGAATACCAAATCTATTTAACAATGCAACTCTGTGGCTTTACACCCTGTTCTCTGGAGTAAGCTAAGGTTTCCTACCAAATGAAGCAGAAGCTGATTTTCTTTTCAAACCCTGGAGAACAGACAAGCAGCATTTAATTTATATTTCTTAGCATTATTTTAAAGGCTATTGTTAAAACATATCTCCATGCTGCTGAATAACATTGGGTATATCTTTGGGAGTAGGCAGAGATCATTAAAATCTGTCTCCTTTTCTCTCCCAGTGCACCCATATTTCGCATATATTTTCCAGTGTTGTTCTACTGCTTGTAAAATTAAACACACTGGCAGCTGTTTGTAGAATCCAAAACAGCAGAATACGAGGGAGAAGAGCTGCACAAACCCTCCCACATCCCTTCACTGTGGATGTTCCCCATGGCTTCTGAGCAGCGTCAACCTCCAGTGTGTTCATCATGAAGAAAACCCAGCGACTTCTGAAAGCACAGGCACCAATTTCTCTGCTAATGTTCAGTTGTGGGAGTTCACTGCTATGGAAAACCAGGAACATTTGTGAGTTTGTAGTTCAGATCAGCACAAAAAGAGATGAAACCATTTATCCTGACATACCAGTTAGATGTCACATACAAAATTGCTCTGAGCAGGGGAAGAGTTGGCTCTGGCACAGGATGACTGACTGGGTTTTCAACTCTGGAACAGGGTAGTCAACACCTACCTGAAGTGGTTCACAGCAAAGCTTCTGAGCAGTGCAGGTGACACAGACCTTGTATGAGCAAGCAGAAATGGTTTGATGAGGTTTTTATTACTATTAAAGGAAGACACTCTATCTATTATATTACAAACAAGCAATTTCTGTACATACTGTGGGTTTTAGTGGCAGGTGTTTTCAGTATGATTTTTGCTTGCTGTGGATGCTGAGGATATATTTTTTAATATTTTTTATCTGTCTTCCACTGATGTATCAGTGTATTTGCCCAGAACATTCCATCACAAAATTTTAAATACACAGGTCCCCTTTTTTTTTGCAAGATATACAGGGAGAAAGCCTATAGTGGATAAAATTTAAAAACTATTGATGTGCTACTAAATAAAAATAATTCAGTATCTAAATACCGCACCAGCCTGGTAATCATAAGCAGACATAAAGAAGCAGTAGAAATTTAATTAAACCAGTTTTATTATTGTTATACTTGAACCTCAAATGGAGCAGGGAAAGAGTAACAGAACTGCTAAACCACGTACTAGAAGATTTGCAGACCCTCATAATTTAAAGCAAGAAAATAAATAAGATCAAAAATAGTTTTAGGTTGGACTAAGTCAGTGGTTATAACACGAAGTTACCTGAAATAAGTTCTCTTGGTTATGTCTTAGCAAAGAGAGGTGAATAGGAAATTACTTTGCACCACTGATGTGCTCAGCTCTGTACATATGGGAGGCACCTGTAGCTGTCATAGGAATGCTCTGAGTAGAAATGCACGAATATGGAAGATGATTCAAGTGGGTTTTTGCTTCCACAGCCTATTCCTCTGCTGGGTTTAATTTGAGCACTGCTGAATTGTAAGCCTAGAGCATATCAGAGAGAGAGATTTCTGATCATTCACAACACCGAGTCTATAAAATATTCATAAAACCTATGCAATCTGAATTAGCCTTTCAAGTAATAAAAAAAATAGATCAAAGCAATACAATAAATGAAGGGGTCCTGCTACTACATGTGATATGAAGCATAAGGATTTCTTTTAAATATTTGATTCATGAAAAGTAAATGAGGCATTTTCTGATGCAACAATTATGGGATTTCATACTGTATGAAAGAGTAACAAGAAAGATACTGTGTTATTGTTAACGGCTCTATTTCCTACCATCTAAACTAATGAGCACCTTTGATCTTCTCTGAATTCTTCATGCTTCGTTGTTTCCATCATTGTCAAAAGCCCACTCCTTTACTTTTCTTGGGAAATGATCTACATAATGCAAAGTGACTGTTTATGGAGCACAGTGAACGTTCCACTCAAGGAAGAAAGGGCATCATCTGATAAAAGGAGACATATCCTTGAGACAGCTACAAAATTAGATAATTTCTGCAGAGAGCAGATTTTTGTCCTGCCAGTCAGAATTTAAAGAAATCCTGCATTTGGCAGACAATTTTGCTTCTCTAAGGGTAAACATTATGGAGTGAAAATAGTTGCAGTTTTGGTTTTTTCTCAGATAATTTTATTCTTTTGAATATTTATAAGTGCCTGGTTAATGAAAAAACTAAAAAAAAAATTAACCATAACAATTATAAAGGCAATGTTCATGTCATCTTTTTATGAGTTCATTTTTAATTTCAGTTTTTGGATTTCTGTATCACTAATTTTTGCTTTTTGGTCCCCAACCAGCAGATAACAATGCAGGAAGACACCTGCCACTGTCCATATTGCTGGCGTACAAGTTTGAACAAATTTCTTTGAAGCATTGATGTTGGATATTAAAATATAAGGCTCTAATCCTAAAGTGTCTCCTAAATTTGCAAGTCCTTCTTAATTTTAATAGCACCTGTCTCAAGATTGTGTTGTTGGATTTTTTACAGGATTTATTAGATGTATTTCCATAAGGAACAAGAGAGGATGATTTTAAAGAGTTTCAGTTACAAATGTGTATGTATGTAGCCCAGGAGGACTATATTTGAATGTTTCTGATACAAATAAAAACTGTGATTTAAAAAGCAAATCCTTAGTCATAGATAGGGATGGTATGGCAGATTCTGGAAAAGAGAAGATCCATATAGAGAACCTCATTCCTACTGCATTTGTGCCCAGCACAATTCCCACTGGCCTCAGAGGATTTACATCGGTGGAACGACATGGGAACCAACCTGAAGGATGCAGAATTCAGAAAAGTAACTTAAAGCCTGTCTCTGAACAGGTAGAATTTTCAAACTGCAAGCAAAGTTAAATACATTGACCTGTGGCTCCGAGGTTCCTGGCACTGCTGGCAGTCACTGCAGGCTCTGTGTCCTGCAGCACTTCCCAGAGTCCTGCTCTTGCCAAGGGCAGCTCCCAACCCGAGTGCCTTTGTCAGGCAGACCCTGCTGGCTGCCCTCGGCCTGTGCGGATCTGAAAGAGGGAAAACAAAGCAAAGTCTGTCTTAGGAACTGATCCCAGTGTGACCAGAGAAGGGACAGAGCTGAAGGGGCCCTGGACTGCTCACCCACTGCTCTGCAAAGTATCTGACTGGAGAGAAGCTGACTACATTCCAACATTCCTTTTTGAAACTAACCTTCCTTAATCAACAAGAAGAAAAAAGATCAAACAAGAACTAGTTTTATTCAAAGAAGCAGTGTGAGAGATCAGCAAGAAGCAAGCTTATACCTTGAGGAAAGATAACACACTCATTTTCTCCTCTAATCATACACTCCCTGAAATATCTTGATCAATATCAGAGTTCTGTGCAATATGTAAAGGAGATTACATTTCATAAGATATATTTTAAATTATACATTTCCACAGACTGTATTAATATGAAATGCAATTTTATCTGATTTTAATACTTTAATGCTAGCTTCCATTATTTTCACAGTAAGTAAATGAAGAGATGCACAGAAATCTGGATTTAATTAGATAGGACATGCTATCACTTACTGACTGACATAAGTAGAATACATTAAATACAAGCATTGTGTAATACTTTTTGTCCTGAGACGATGAACAGCAACACAGCAAAGTTGCATTACTGCTGACTGCCAAAACCCACTCAAGTTTTGTAGGATATAAATTGACAACATTTTTTTTCTGGCCATTATTTATTACATTCATCCACCTTTAAAAAGCATTTTTCATTTTTGCCTTTCATTAATTCTATTTGTATTGAGGAAAAAAAATGTTGCACAATTTGTACGTGACTTGAGTCTGGGTGACTCTCAGTGGCAGCTCTCTTTACCCTAAATGTATTATTACTATTATTATTATTATTATGCCACATATGAGACCACCAGATGTAAGAACCAAATAGAGAAGGAGTTTGCAGAAGGAAAGTTACGAGACTGGGCCATGACCCAGGGAAATATCTGCCTCCAGGTATTTTGAAAATCTGCTACACAATGAAATTACTTTTTCACTTTTTAGTTCCCATTGAGCACGGTCTAAATGCCAGTGTGATTCATCAATGTCCCTGATAATTCTCCAGCCTGCTAGTGCTATTTGTGCTCCTTGCTGCTCTCTGGGAAGGCAGTGCAGGTGCCACGCTCTGCTGGTGTGCAGCCAGGGGCTGGTGGTACCAGTGACAGGTGAGCCAGGAGCTTATCCTTGAGCCTCCTGCAAAACCCACCCCAGGAGCTCATCCTTGTGCCTTCCTACAAAACCCACCCAGGAGCTCATCCTTGTGCCTTCCTACAAAACCCACCCCAGGAGCTCATCCCTGAGCCTTCCTGCAAAACCCACCCAGGAGCTCATCCT